>LOND01000661.1:70687-85857 GCA_014220965.1 Paragonimus kellicotti | reverse complement strand
CTACCCTCTTCCAGCGGCATGGGGAAGAATCGTGCCGGAGTATATACCAAGACTTTAGCCAATGGACCTGGAATCGTTGAACAAACGTCAAAATTCTCTTCTTTAATTGTTGCACCACGGTTGGATCTACCGTTAAGCATATACGTTAATCGTTGACTGGTACACTCAGGTTTCTCCGGACTTATGTTAACACGATTCGGAAGTCCTGGCGAAAAGGCGGTGAGTCTGCAAGTAAGCTTTATTTGATGATTCATTCACTGTACAACAAGCCGACTTCAGTGTAAACAAGTAAAGTCGTTAGGGAGATGGACGTGAGAGAACCCTTAGCACAATCGTACGCCAGCTGTCAAGGATGACGAATGCCAAGTGAAACTGCAGTCGACCTTCGGAACCCAGACAAGCGTCAGACTGGTTGGGTGGCGTTCCCAATGGCACTGACTAGAACATCATTATTCTAGTGAATATAGTCTACAGTAGTGAAAGTGGCGCGGATTCATTATACAGTCACGAGTAAAGCTGCGATACCCCCACCAACACACCAACTTTTATGCTGTGGAACCAAGCATTGTGGAAACCATGTATTACAGCCAAAGCATTGTAGCGCATGGTCCTTTACGCGGACAAATTTGGTGCACAAGCGGCAAATGGATCGTTTGACCATTTTGCAACAAAGGCAAGTCGCTGTAGCCAGGAGATAGGAAGCAAGCTAAGACAGTACCTAAATAATGATACACGACACTGATAGTGTAGTATACACTTACAAAAAATGAAAATTTGGAAGTAAAAGGCATATAAAAGGACATGTCTGTAGCTAGCTACTAGACTTTTACAGAACCAAGAACAAACAGTGACAACACTTATCTTCAAATCCAAATCGCGCGTGTTCTCTGTGACTAAAGAATGGAGTTGGGGAGAAACCGCAGACAATGTGCCGTGCATAGCGGTATATAAATTGTCCACAAAGCTGCTGGTTAAACTTGTGGCCAGTTCTCCGAAAACCAATACACTGGAGCTTATACTGAATAATTATTAAACCGTGCGCAACAAAAAAGCATCAAAAAGCTGACAGACTGACAAAGTTGATGCAGACGGCTTGCTAGTTCGTGCGCACAAACTAGCACAAAGTGTACTGGTTGAGAAACTTCTGATCGGTAAGTAATTATCCTAAGTCCGACTGAATAGGGCAAATAATTTGCCGGAGGAAATATCACTGAATACCAATGTAATGACAAGAAAATGTTTTTCTATGGAAATGTTGCGAAGCTGATACCTTGTTCTTTGGCTCGTACACTCAGGTTTCTCCGGACTTATGTTAACACGATTCGGAAGTCCTGGCGAAAAGGCGGTGAGTCTGCAAGTAAGCTTTATTTGATGATTCATTCACTGTACAACAAGCCGACTTCAGTGTAAACAAGTAAAGTCGTTAGGGAGATGGACGTGAGAGAACCCTTAGCACAATCGTACGCCAGCTGTCAAGGATGACGAATGCCAAGTGAAACTGCAGTCGACCTTCAGAATTCAAACAAGCGTCAGACTGGTTGGGTGGCGTTCCCAATGGCAATAGACTAAAACATTGTTATTCTAGTGAATGTAGCCTACAGTAGTGAAGATGGCGCGGATTCATTATACAGTCACGAGTAAAGCTGCGATACCCACACCAACACACTAACTTTGATGTTAGTGGTTTGTAGTAAATTTACATTCACAAGATAATGTGAACAGGCACGGTGGTACTGGTAAGGCAACTCTCACGTCGCAGGGAGTTTAGGATTTTGGGGACGTCGAAGGTGATCTCACTACATCAGCCCCTCCTAGAAGGGTGACTAACGTAGGCCTTCTACCTATAAATTTTAATCCTAGGCAACAGCTGCTGTCTTGCTGGCCAGCCGCGCGCGAGCCACCCAACCTGAAAACGCCTCCTGAGGACGTGACAGGGGGTGTGATTTCCTCATTGCGCAGGCACAGAGTGCTACGGCGTTCAAGGTTGTTCTCCTTGGGCCCAGCAACTGCTGCTATGCATCGCGTTATACCTAGAAAATAGGAAGACATGAAGTACCTGAACATTAGAGAAAAAGGCAGGTACCCGCCTTGTTGCGTCCTGCATCGCTTGCTGATATTTACAGTTGTGTGCAGGTGTCAGAATTGTACCTACAGGAAGCTGCTAGTTGCTGGTTTACACACGCACGAACTACACACAATGAAGTATGGACTGTATAATAAATGCGGAATAAGAAAAATGAATTACTTGAGATAGAGCGCAGGCGAATGGACGTGCTCCTCCCCAAGCGGGTCGTAGGTTGAGGAGGAGCTCGTCGAAGATAAAGGCAGGAAGCAGAGGGGGGGGGCTGACTCGGGGTTTACAGTTGCTGGAGACTGTTCGGATGATGCTGATGTTGTCAGATTGGAAGTGAGTCGGTGAAAGCAGGTTTAAGGCGGTCAATAGAGACCGTGAGGTGTTGACCGAAACTGTCGATCACGTAAGTTTTTGCAGACCGTTTAATGACACGAAAAGGTCCTTTATACGGTTGCTGCAGCGGTTTCTTGACAGAGTCTGTTCGCAGAAATACGAACTCACAAGTGCTGAGTTCTTTAGGAACGTAAGACGAGGGTTGTTGAATACGTGTAGCACTCGCTTGTAGCGACCGCATGTAATTGGCTAGTCTGTTGGCGTAGTCCTGAACGTCGCCAACAGCTTTGCTTGTCAGTTGGGAAGCTAACTGGACGACTATAGACTAGTGATGTTGGGGTCGTACTGTCACTTTAACGCAGTTGCGAGCACCAAGTAGAACTAGTGGTCAAAAACTCCGTTCAATCCGTCCGTCCATGAACACGTAATCTAGTTTTGTCCAATGATGTAGCCAGTTTTCATCCACTACTTCATTGGTTTGATTTACACTTCAACTTCGTTGGCTTGGTTTGCCCTCAGCTTCATTGACTGATTCGGAAAGAACGTGATTTGACTTGTCTGGTACAACAATCTAGATCTAGGGAATTTGGCAAAATGTCTATCAAGACGGCAAAAAGACACATTGCGAGATGCAAGCATTTCGTTTATTCTCATCAGTCGATTACATAAAACATTCGGTTATATAGGTTAAGCGCATGGCGACAAAACAATGAAATGAACGAATATCACATTGGTGCAATTGAGTTTCGCGGCGATGTTGGCTGTGTGCCATATGGCCGAGGTTTGTTAGCGTAATAATATACGTAGAGTGCACGAGTTCAGTTATACGACTACTGGCATAACAGGTATGGGTATAAAGTACAATGGTTGATTTTTTTTCCATTTACTCAGGCCATAGTCTGTATTTCGAAATGCAGTATGTAGTGCTCATTACATTCTGATATGGTTCAGTTCTGTGTCGATATATTCCGCCATAATGTATGAAGTTCTCTTCTCATTAATCTCTCGCAGTTCACGTTATTAAGGGGACTCTTAGGAGTTGTTGGAAAGATGTCATTGAGTAAAGTATTAATTCATAAATAACTCTCTTGAACGATGCAAATGGTCCCCGAGTATACACCGTGAACAGCGAATATACTCCCATGTGAACTATGTGATTTGAGTCTACGCCGACCACTGCCTCGGTACCAAAATTGACTGCGTCAGCACCTTTTCGCCAACACAGGGTTGGTGCGTGACGCTTGGTTAACAATGCCTGAAAGAACGCCAACAACCTTTTCGTATTGACCGTTCTTTGCTTCATAAACGGTATGTCGATGGCATTCTAATTCGGTTCAGTGCACAGGACAAATGACGGCCAGGAGCCAGAATGTCCAGATTCTTGCGCCGATAAGCCCGAGGCCTTCAACGCTTGACTTCAGGTTTTCTGATTTCAACGTAAGGTGTCCTCTCGCGAATTCACCCTAGCTAAGGAAAGGAGCATCAACCTGAGTATACGCCTACAGAACTTTTACCACTACTCGTAAGCAATCGCACGCTTCAGCTTGTGAACTGAAGATGTGCATCCATACCCGTAAATGCCCAACTATACGCATATCGCAGGGTCCTACTTCGTATCCTCGCGCAAGCTTTACCATACAGTACTAGCGCGCTTATATGCACATACGGCACGTCTGTATTCGCTTTGTAGCCCGCATAACTGAGTGCCTATCATGTCTTCGTATTTCTTCCCTAGGCTTCGTTATCGATTAGATAGTTAACAAGGAGGGACGAGGGTTTTAGTATGTTTGATTAGATGCAAATCAGCAAGCACCTGTTAAGTTCGGCGCTGACAGACTATAGATGGCCCGAGAACACTGGGGAAGGTAAATATATCCTATTATATAAACATAAGGAAGAAGTAAAAAGTAAGATATATATAGTACGTGTCTGCAGCTCTTTGGTCCAACAGGAATCGCTTCCACAGAATAGCTATTGTTTTCAAGAAGGAAACACGCAACTAAGCTAACCACCGCTTTGCAACGCATCTCTGTTCTTGTATGGGTTCTCTTCTTCTGTTGTTTGTTTGAAATTTGTATGACCGTAGGGTTAACTCACTTTCGCCCCTCCTACGAACTTCTGGGACTAAGGTCGGACGAATGTGACTACTGATTTAATACTATTTCACAGTACGCCGCTAACCGATCACAAGACAGAATGGTAAATTGGTACTCCAGAAAAACCAGACTAGAATCTGTCATATATCACACCCTAGCCACACGGGGCTCTCTTTCCTTTATTTTCTAGTGTAGTGGTAGCGTATTTGGAACACTGGCAGAGGTTGGCAGCATCAGATTACAGTCCTGAGCAGATACCTTGTATCGGTATGTGGGATCGGTCCTTATGGCCTAGTTGCAGAAAGTGAGGAAGTGTGGATGATTGCACTCACAGAGGGCAGGATACAGGTAAATAAAAACTAAGCATAAAGAAGAAGAATGAGGCTGATGCTTTTGTCTATCTTACACAGATGTTTCCAATTCGTTCGGAATCATTCTTGCAAATGTAGTAAGGCGAACTATCTGGTCCCGCCCAGTGCACCTGGGCGCCACATGAGTACTGGCCATCTGTTTTGTTCATTTCGTAACTCCTTTAAATCAGTTGAATTCCACTCATCGGAATAACCGAAAAAGTTCGTATCCCCAAGGGTAATGCGGTATTCGGTAACCTAGGACATCTCCAGCAACAGAGAGTTGTGTTTTTGTAGTTTAAGGATCGCATATATAAAACGACCTTGATGGCTGTGTTGCTTTACAGATGAGAAATTTGGCCGTTCAGGGCATAACGTAAACCATTTTATGTTATTTGACCATCGGTGTTTGCGTTCGGTTGCTCGCGTCGGGTGGTACCAACGGGTAAACACCGAAAAGATTGGGCCATGCATTTAGGGCGCTGCTGGTCGTCTGCCACACCGAGGATTCTGCCAATGCTGCTGCCTGCCGGCTGTTGTAAGAAGGGAGATGGACAGATGACGACCTGACGTGGAGAAATAAAATCGTTCGCCAAGGGGCTGGCTGCTGTAGGTTGGGTTCGTATCCTGATCTAGGACTCTTACGACCCCCAGATAGTCGATGGCTGGAAACCTTAATTGAGATAACAGTGGATCAAGCTCATTGACATAAACGTTATCGTTGTTTGGCTGAATTGCCTGTAAAGTAGGCGCACTTAATGATAAGGGCCACTGAAAGCCGTAAAGGAGGTATCTTGCTCATAACACCCTACTTTCATCTACAACTGGAAGTTGTGAGCATTTTAGTATTGATCGTTTGAGTACATATGTAACTGTTTTTAATTTGGTTATTTCCTCCTCTCTTTTTTTCGTTTTTTTTTCTTGGTTGGGGTTTGCTTTTTTCTTCGTGGTTGTATGACATTTAGGTGTCAACGTGAGTTACTGATGTCATTGTCTTTGTTGATGATGATGCAACACGACAGTCCATCGGTACGTCGTTGAGAACTATGCAAGTTCGTAACGGATAACCGCGATGATGAAAATGCAGTCTTCGCCGGTTCGTTTACGTCGTATGCCGACAACGTCTACGTGGTTGTTGATGGTTGGAATAAAACGAAAGACGGCCAGGTAATGGCGTGGTCGTGGGCTACGAAATCCTTGACCGCCCCGCTAACCACGGTTGGTGAATGCCATTTGGCCGGCTGGAGATTTCACGACCATCCATACCGCTGTTTAGAAGCACCCTGACTCCGTAATGTTCCACAGTCTGTCGAGCCTGTATCCACAACGTTGTCTGCCCTTTTTGGTTATCTTTTTTGAGACTCCATCACTCCTTTCTCTCTTCCCCCTTCTTTTCTTAGTACATTTGTGCTTGTTTTTTGCTTTGCTGTTTAGTGGGCCATTTCCATGACAAACAGCAGCCCGAGTCGCAATGTTTGCAGGTACTGCGGAATGCTAAAACTGCATGCATACCATCTCACATGGCAGTGTGTTACGGTCAGTGGCGAACCTTCATTCGTAAGGTTATCTGCCGTTCATGGATTTGCATTGTGTTGTGTGCTGGTTTATTTCACACATTTGTGTTTAGTTGTTTCTTTTCGGATACCATCAGACTTAGTGACCACCCGAACCATAGCACCCGTGGGTATAATTGAAAGCTGAAAATACATGTTTGTATTTTAAGTTAAAATAAGCTGTGAATAAGCATTTCATGCCATCATTAATATTATCCTCTTTCATTTCACGGTCGCTGTATATGACTATTCCTTCCCTTGATAGCTATATTTTCTACTTTTCACCTTCCTTGTCTCTCGTCAGTATTGCCCTTCCACTTCAGTGTGCTCCACAGTTGACAGATGAATTGGCGTGCCTGAATCTGCATCAACCCTGCAGCGATCCATTTGTTTTAGTGGGGTGAATGCTTAGCCGATCTCCACCAGAATAACTTTGGTGTCGCAACCTTGACAAGTAATCACAGCTACACCACAGCTCCTTCGTGTTTGGCGTTTCTACCTGCTCCTCGATTCCCGGTTCGCAAGGTATGCGTGAATTCTGTGGTATACTTTCAAATCAGTCGATGTTGCTCGTAATGACCATCCGGTGTCACAAGGCCCTAAACCGGCATATCTGTTGATTTGATTGTGACTATTGGTAAATAACTGGTCATTAGATAGTGTTGCGCATCATAGACCTAAGCCGATTTTCTTAGCTCTGTTTATCGGTCGCCACCGACCACCACTACCAGCACTACTTACTTCTGCAGCTTTATCATTATAAGGCGTTTACTTCCGCACAACTGCGAAGGTCAAATCTGGAGTAGATACGTTCACTTTGTCTATGTGTAAACGTGTGCAACCGAAGTAACATCAAGTTAAACTTGTAACCTTGTAATCGAGAAACGATGTCGCTATCACTCTTGAACAATCGGACGAAAATAACGAGTCGGCAGCAGGCGTGAAAACCAGAACGATGAAAGAACATGAACTCAAACTTTATTCATTTATATGCGAATATGAGAGTTGAAATAGAAAACAAAAGATGTGAATAAAAAAACAAATTGACAAGTATGCGTAGGTATAAACAGAAACACGCAAAATTGTTACTACTTCACTGTGTTATCTCGAGTTCACCGGTCTTCATTTTACACTTCACCATCTCAACTGTCTCATACAAGTGAGCCGGGCAAACGATATTTGCGGGCTCCCTTTGCTGTTGATTCTGGTCAACTAGTTCAATCTTCGGCAATCAGATGTTATTATAAGGACCGACGTCTGTAGTTCTTTTGGGCCAATGAGCTTAGTGCTGGGTTTCTTCTCGGAACTAAGGTGATTGATATAGAGTATGCAGATGACGTTGTCTCGCTAAGCCCATCTGCCAAAGTTAGGCAGACCAGCTGCATCATGTGAATGACGGGGACGAATTGTGCGGAATTCACCTGATACATTTACCTGGCAAAGGGCTGCTTTGAGACTGAGGTAATTTCGCTTGAGACTGTGGACAGTTTCACTACTTGGGTAGCACTATCTCGTCAGCTTGTAATATTGCTGATGAGATATCAGCGAGGATAGCAAAGGCACGAGTTGCCTTTGCCAACCTGCGTCATCTGTGGTGTCGAAAAGACGTGTTTGTTGTTGAACTGAATGGATATATAACGCCTAGGTGCAATGTTTTATTCTGTGACTTTGTTTTGTAGCCCGTTTGCATTGTGGTTTTTAACACACTTGCTGTGTTTGACCGTCAGTGTCAATTAGTCCACGTCAATTTGGATGGTAGCTTAAACAACACGGTAGTTCGTCAGCGCTTATTTGAGAAAACCCGGGATAAACGATCTACTGATCAACTAATTATTTGGTACAGTCTGCGATGGTTGGGTCAAATTTTTCATACCAGCTAAGCGTTTTCCACATCGGGTATTCTCTACTGGAGCTACCAGCAGCCGAGTTAAACAGTGAGGTGGCAAAGCAACAACCTGGTTACAAAAATTGAAGGTCCTAACTATTGCGTTATGTGTGCATATGTGGGACTGCGGACCTCGTGATCACTCAAATCGCCGGCTAGAAATGCCATCCGATATGATAATATGACGTGGTTCATTGTTCATTGATAGAAAACAAGAGTCGCTGACTGTGTGAGCCTCTTCACTGAGCGTCTCGACACCGGAGTAAGCAGGGCGTTAACTATCCTCCTTCCAGCGCGCCATCATATGTGCATCTAGGAGCCGCTTAAAGACCACATCATTGGGTGCTAGCACCACCTGCGCTGGTAGCGCATTCCAGCTATTGACGGCCCGTCGAGACAGACGAAATACAGAGTGAAGTCGTCCTGGTCGCTGCTTGAGAATCGTGGGAGGATGGCCCCGGAATCTGTTTTCATTTTGGAAGGGGAAATCAGCTCAGTTCCCTGCTCATGTCACCTCGCAAAATGCGGACGTATCACAATAAGGTCACCGCGGAGTCGCCGGTAACTCTGGGGGTACATGTTCAGATACTCTAGCCGCCGGTTATAGGAGAGGCCTCTCATCCCAACAACCATACGCTTGGTTGCCCTTTGTATTCTTTCAAGTCTAGATACCACTTTGTATACAGGGGGACACTGCAGCACCGCCGTACTCCAGTCCGGGACGAACGTGAGATGAGAAGAGTAACCAAAAGGTCTTCTTGGATACCTTAGCAAAGAATCGATGGATAGCCCCTAAGCACTTTCCTAGCTTTAACACAGGTCTGCGTGGTGTGAGCCTGTTTTGAGGAGTGTCTGACACCAGCACTCCGAGGTCTCGTTCGCTATTACACTGTGTTAACAAGTGGCCTCCAACATGATATGCCCTGACGTTCTGACATCTCCCAGGTGCATAAAGGAGCATTTCTGTGGGTTTAGAGGCAAGCTCCATTGAACTGTCCATGTTGAAATCGCGTTCAAGTCTTGTTGCAATATTTCGCTATCCTCGTCTGAAGAGACTGTCCTCCATACTTTCGTGTCATCAGTAAAGACGAGGAGCAGGCGACTGCAACTGGTCCAATAGATCATTGATGAAAACCAGAAACAACAAGGGCCCGAGCACTGACCCTTGTGGCACACCACTTGGGGCAGGCAGCCATTCAGATAATTGTTGGTTGACCCTAACAGCGAATGACCTACTACGGAGGAAGTCTGCTATCCAATTTATTATAGGCGAGCTGACAGCGTACGCTAACAGCTTGGTGAGCAAATGGTTATGCGGCACTCTGTCGAAAGCCTTGCTGAAGTCTAGAAACACGACGTCCAGAGTCTTGCCGTCCGCTCTCGCTTCCACCCATCGCTCTCTGGCAAGCAGGAGGTTTGTCAAGCAGGATCGCCCTCGCGGAATCCTTGCTGTTTCTCACTGCGAATCGAGGGGGGTGGTTTCAAATGCTCCTGAAGACGATGAGATACCAATCGCCACATCACTTTGTCAAGCACGCAAGTTAAGCTTACTGGTCGGTATATTGACAGCTTCCGACCGTCCTCCTCCCTTGTACATAGGCGCAACCACTGCTTGTTTCCACTCCGTTGACAGTTTGCCTTCGTTCAAAGACCGCTGATACAGGTCCGTCAGGGCTACGGATAGTTCCACCATCAGTTCACATAGCAACAAAAGGTGGACGTTTGGTCTGGGAGACTTATTGACATCAATCAACCTTTAGCTCGCGTTCCACCTCATCAACGCTAAATAGCATTTTGACAAGGCATGGTCCAGTATCGTCGAGCAAGGCAGACTGCGCGTTATCCTGGAGTATACCGAAGCGTAATGCCGAGCCATTAGCTGAGCCTTGTCTAAGTTCTCAACAACTTCGTTTTCATGCTGATCCGTCAATGCCGGGATTTGCGCCTTGATTCTGGCGCGTCGTCTGATGTACGCTCAGAGCCTCTTAGGCGCTGCTGCCGGTTCTGCGGGCAGCCTTTCCTCGTACTGCTGACGCTTTCTTAGCCAGTCTGGTAGCTGGTCCATTTCCGGTGTCTGCGCCTGAGGATGGCACGCAATTCAACATCGAACCACGGTGGCCCTTTAGACTGGGGACGACCACGAGACATCGGTGCAAACCGTTCCACGAGAGCCAGCAGGTTGTCTCTAATTTTGTACCAGTGTGCATCAGCCGTGATCATGCTGCCGCCCCAGTCGAAGGTGCGCGAGGTCCCTCTCATATTTTCGAATGGGATTATCCGTATATTCCGTCGAACTTGAACGTGAACCGCAGTTCGCCTCTTGTCCACCCTATGTTCAATAGCGCAGGGCCACTCGTCCCTACTGGCCGCAAAATATCTACGCGGTTGATGTCGGACTCTAGTGCGGAGAACACTAAATCCAACTTGGAGCGGCATTCCGGCTTGCAACCGGTACTGGCGGGGCTCCCCCGTGTTGGTACAATGGGCGGGTACAGCCTGGTGCTGGCCCATCTCAACGATCAAATCGAAACAGTGACTCAGAACAAACTATCTGAACACTAGTGCGACATTTGTGGTTCCCGCAAGGGTATCAAATGGCGAGTGTTTAGTTAGCCGCGCGAAATTCCTTAGATCGTCTAACAGTAGAGGCTGGAAATGAAGCCAGGGGAGCGATATATAACACGCAGATAGTGGCAGGCTTCTGATGCTTATTTTTAGCTCGCACCACAGTCGCCCCAATACGTACCTCTCGTGCAAGCGTCAACTTGGCTGAGGGACAAGAGTAGCAGGGATATGTGTAATATCGCGGAGAATAAAAGACATTTCGTCCCCTTGCTTGCCGACACTAAACATCTTGGAGCCGGTACAGAGCGTAAAAAGGTTGTATCTGAGGTGAAAGACTCAGCGGTGCCATACAGTCACATTCAGGTCTGAAAATCTTCATGTTCTCAGGCAGGGCGCACAACTCTAGGGCTTATTACTCCCGAATCCCACTCTTTACCTCATCCGATACATTTGCTTAAGAGGGGAGGCGTGCTGCCAACCTGTTTACGATAGACCACATCTTGTTCGTGTCTAAGCATTGTGCTCCTACGCACTTTCCTGCGTTCAGCAAAGGAGAAGATGGCGGGAGGTCTTGTAGTCCCGGGACATAGCGCTCTCCTACCACTGACACTCGCCTTTTGTTTCAGGCAGAAACCCAGAGGTGTTCCCATCGTACCTAAGTGTAAGTACTCTCCCACTTAACTTTAAAATCCTGGATGAACAGGTCGGACTCCCCTTTATTTCCTCTATCGTGTAGTTCCTTGAGGGCAGCTTTCAGGTGTTCACGAATCCCCTTTGGGCACGTTCTCGACGTTGTGCGCAACGTCCGCACACACGCGCTTTTTTGACGACCTGCTGCATAGACGCAGGCAATCGTCTGATGCAAGGTTCCCAGTAACAACCTTTGGAGTGCCCTCAGTCCGTGACATAATTACTTGACTGTGACGTCATCCGCCTTACGTGGCCAAGTGAGAAACCAGCTGCAACGTACAGTTAGAATTGCTTGCAAGCTAGATAATTTTTCGCTTGTGAACATAATTTAGCAAAGTTCACCGAATAAAGCGACAAATATTGTACGAGCCAGCGTGGATTGAGACATTTTAGAGGTGATAGCCTAGGGAAGGCTGTATATCTCTGTCGACACAAACTGGTCCGCGGGTAGTAGGGTGTGCTTTTTAGATATTCTGGCTGAGACTTTGTCATCCTCCCCTACGAATTTGTATGTATCGGTGTGTATGACCACTTGGGGCATAGCTATTCTCTGCGGCTTCGGGTCTGGTGGGGGATGCGGTCATCTTCTATTTAACCTTCCGTTGGTGTCTACCTCCGGTTCTGCGATCACTTCTGCTGGCATGCCACATAGCTTTGGATGCTACGGAATATATGTAACATTCGCCTCAACTTTAGATAGCCGACTCCTGAGGAGGACTCAGTCTGACACCTACCGGGGCAACACTTTAGGCAACAAAACTTCAACCGGTCCGAACGGCTCCTCTTAAGGCAAGCCGTATAGTTCAGCGGTGACCGAAACGCAGTTTTAGTGTAACCATGCCCCACAGATGTCACATTGTAAGGCCTGTGTCCGTTTCCCGATGTTCCTCCCACATTTTATGCATGGCGAGTTCTCCTCCAAAGAGCCGATCATCATCTTCTGATAACCTGCAGGGAAATTTGCCACCAGTTAATCGAACACAGGAATTACTGAATTTGATGGGGTGAGAATAAATACGGATTTAGCTCCCTAAACTTATCTTTCCTTCAAAATTTGGAAAAATTCAGATCACGCGCTTCAAGTTCTGCCTGGTCAGTAGAGTGCTTGCACTGTCTTCTAGGTGTTCTATTGTTTTTTGTTCTTTTTCGTTCCTTTTATTCTACGGAAGCTCGAACCACAGTACCCTCTGACCGGGCTCTTGGCCGTTGTGACTGGATAGATGTAACGTCGTTGCCGATGCCGCTTGCAAAACGCTGTGCTAAACCCATGCAACTTCATTTTCCAATTCTTTTAAAATGAATGTTTATTTTGTCTCTCTTGCAATACGTTGATTAGACAGAGCGTGTTAATTGAGTTGATAACTTTTAGGACTGGTATATGGTTTCATTGCGCTCTTCGAATGAAAACACTTATGGGGTCTTTGAGGCGGCCGTGATGCGGTACCTTCCGCAGTCATACCTAAGGTTACGGTCATGGACCTCATAGATCCTCGAGCATATCCATCATTCCTTTGGTGAGACATTTGTAATTATGGAAACAAATGAATTATTTGTGTTTGGTACATGTAAGAACCAAATGTTCACCATCTGACAAGACTGAACTAATGTATATCCCAACCTTTTTTATGTGTTCGTGTGCAGTTATTCGATCTTTCTAGTTTATTAAAAGCTTTCACTTGCTACCTGTGGTTACTCTTTTTTTTAATCTCTCTCCGCTTTTTGTTTGCAACTACACAAGTGTGGTACACAAGGATCGCCTAGTAGGCCAGCGTTGGACATCCTGCGTGGCAGGCAGTGTGTCATCGGCGGAACTATCCTGATATGCTTTTGAAATCCACCGTACGCATTGGTAGCATTTTAAGCTTGTATACGCGATTAATCGGGGAGTATTCCCCGCATATAAAGCAGGTCCCACAGCTTTACGGTCGCCGTTGTCTATTCTCTCATCTGACTGATCAGCACTTACGCGCAATGACGCTGGAAGGAGATACCCGTGAGATTGAGCAACTGGTTGATCTAACTCCATTCCCATCCTTGTATCGTGAGGAAAATGTGGTTCTACACAATATTTTCACAAAACATGGCTTCGAATTACGAATGGCAGGCGGAGCTGTTCGGGATGTATTGTTGGGCATTGAACCAAAGGACATTGACTTCGCTACCGATGCGGTTCCTTCGCAGATGCATGAAATGTTTTCAAAAGAGGATATTCGATTATTAAATCGCAATGGTGAAGCACATGGAACCGTTACTGTTCGAATTAATGATAAAGTAAGTTTACATCCACTGCATTTTCTCTGTCCGGTCATGTCAACAGCCTTATTTCCCGATATATAACTATTTGCTTGTTGCGACTTCTTCCAGCCACCAAATTACGTACACTTCCCTATATTAACGTGGTCTGATATTCTTTCAATTCTATTATGAATCAAGTGGACGAGTAGATTTACTGCCAAGTAGTACATCAAGTAATGTAATGGAAACAGTTGTGTAGATACATACCTTGTAGGAATCAGGATATCAAGTGAGAAAACTATGTTGTACGCGCTATGGTGAAATTACTCGTGTACGGATTAGCGGTAATGTTTTCGTTGTGCTAGGCTCCATCGTCGATTTTGCAACGTAAAAAGGCGTAGTCAAACGAACTGGTTGCTCAATGGAGTTAGAAACCAGTTTTCACGACTAACCGTTATATTCTTACGATGAGCCATCTTAATTTTTAGTTTTTTTAGGGCGTTTGTATCCGCTATCGACAGCGACTGAGTGATTGTTATTGAGGTTACTTGTTTTGCCGTCTTTAAAAATGTTTATTGTAAATCTAAAAAGAGGGGAGTGAGATCTAATTTAGGTGATTTCAGTCTGAACACTAAGTCAACATCCGTTTGTCTATAGTTCCGGATGAAACGAACATGTTAATGAGAATTACAGATCCGTCTGTCCTACGGGCAAATGTGATAACTTACACCTTGCTGCATTCATTTTTCCATGCTAGGTAATAGTTTGTCCATCTATCATCTTACGGTTTTTATCTGTAGTCGGGGCATGTAATACACTTAGTTCATCTTCCCAATGTGTAACATAACTATCTAAGTCTACATTCTCAGGTTGTCTTATCTACGAATTGCCCGTTTTCTAATCTCATCGGTGATTACCGGTCGTGGCTACCTTACTTGATCGACAAAACTCAGACGGATGTTCGGGCTTTCGATTATAGTTTAAACCTCTATTTTGTGCTGCCGTGGAGTCACACCGCTCTTGCAGACGGTTATATTTATTATTCCATGTGTGCTGTGACATATATATGTAACTGCATATGTATGTGCCACTGCATGTATGTATAGATGTCATTGCAGTTGTAAGTTAGGTGCCTTTGCAGGACAAAGGAGAGCACGGCCTGCGATCTAATTAATTGGAGTCCACAGCATGGTCCCAAGCGGTTCCTTCGCTTCCTGTTTATCTTCCTTCTAGTTTCCACTGTGGGTACGTGGTTGTAACCACACGTGGTACAACACGTGATTTTTGTGTTAACATGTGCGCCTGCATCCGTTGATTTCGGACAAGTTGACGGGCCAGCCTTAATGCATTTGCCATAAGTCAATTTAGATGTTGTAAGTAGCATTAATT
>LOND01000661.1:28289-66797 GCA_014220965.1 Paragonimus kellicotti | reverse complement strand
AGTTAGGTGCCTTTGCAGGACAAAGGAGAGCACGGCCTGCGATCTAATTAATTGGAGTCCACAGCATGGTCCCAAGCGGTTCCTTCGCTTCCTGTTTCATCTTCCTTCTAGTTTCCACTGTGGGTACGTGGTTGTAACCACACGTGGTACAACACGTGATTTTTGTGTTAACATGTGCGCCTGCATCCGTTGATTTCGGACAAGTTGACGGGCCAGCCTTAATGCATTTGCCATAAGTCAATTTAGATGTTGTAAGTAGCATTAATTTATACCAGTTGATCATGTATACTAGTCTCATGTATTTATCTTCCGTTTAACTTTTTTTTAATGCGTTGCGGTAAACTGTAGCTCAAGCCGCACTCAGGCGGATTGGTTGCAATTTATGCATACGTTTGTACTGTTTGAGTGTTTGTTGTAGCGAACATCGTTTAATTAGGATAAGTGCTAATGCGGTTATATGTCATGGAAACTAGGTTAAGAGATCTCGTCCGATCTGCTGATTATCCTATGGTCAACCGCGTTGTCGGTTAGAAGCTGCATAGGTCAGAACAGTGTGTTGCAATCATTAGTTCATCTGTGTCCGTGCGATTGCTTGTTCTCACTCTCATTTCCCGTTGCCGCCGGCAAATGACAGTTATTTCACGGGCCCACGTTATGTAATTTATGTTTGGATGTACGTGTATATATATCGACAAAACAGGGGTTTCTTTTTCTTCGTTATGCGTGGTAGTGATGCTTCATTATCAGTCGCTGACGTGTTGTTGTGCACGATGTTGGTGGTGGCTAGTTTCATGGAACTTACTGAGAATGTTAAGCCGTTATTCCAGATTTATTGCGACCACGTTATTTGGGTGAACGTGAGCTTCAGTTTGTGTTTTATAACTATTAGTTCAGTACAATCAAGAATGAAGCCAGTTGGGTGTTTGCAAATTAGATAGCTAACCTTTTTTTCTTAAACGTTAGTTTAACATTAGTTTTTCTTCTTTTTCACCTAATCAAAGATAAATTTCGAGATTACGACATTAAGAATCGACTCTGAGCCAGACGGCCGACACTCCAAAGTTATTTTCACTGATGACTGGAAACTGGATGCTGCCCGGCGCGACCTGACTGTAAATTCGATGTTTCTCAAAATCCTGATGGATACAGTACCTGATTTCTCTCAGACAACGGACACTTCAAATTCTGTCGGTTCTCTTTCCTGCACTGACCTTGTGAAGCATCCTGTCCGTGGACGTGTTTACGATTTCTTTGGCGGTCGAGCTGACTTAAGGCACAGACACATTCGGTTCGTCGGCGACCCGGAGTCTCGAATTCGAGAGGATTATCTGCGAATACTGCGGTATTTTCGTTTTCATGGTCGTTTGGCGAAG
Organism: Paragonimus kellicotti; assembly: GCA_014220965.1. NCBI lineage: Eukaryota > Metazoa > Platyhelminthes > Trematoda > Plagiorchiida > Troglotrematidae > Paragonimus > Paragonimus kellicotti. Next base: position 65,424 of record LOND01000661.1, on the reverse strand, counting down.
CCTAGCGAGATGGATGTGCACGATCCGGAGACCTTGAAGGTATATAACACATCCGGTTTATGAGCATTTTCAAAAACGTTCCGTCATGTTATGTAAATTTAACAATAGGTGCCTGGTTTGGTAGTTCTAGGTTATCCTTACACACGTTTTGCAGTTCTGTGGTATCTGTGGTAGCTGTTTTTACCGGCATGCAGCATAGTGAACTGTGTTCATTATCTTTTAACTCCGCTTCCTTAACAACTTAGTCCGATCGTTAGTGGATAGTTTTGTTGTGACTAACGGAACAATGAGGTCTTTATGTTTGAAATAACAAGCATTCACAGTCAGCAGTCCGTTTGTCCAACGTTTGTGATTATATGCGGCGTTCGTCTCATCATCGTAACAGACAGCAATACATTAGTGGTTCTCAGTGATGCTTAACTGCCATACAACCGTGAAAAAAGCAAGCCTTAGAAAGGGAGTGGAAAGGACTTAACCACCAAAAAATATGTACGTCTGTATTCAAGCATTCAACATCAAGGTGCCTGCACCTTGCAAACAAAATAAGTGAAAGTGAGGCGTCATCAGCAAGACAGCTTCCTTACGGCTTTCACTGCCCCGCATCATTAAGTGCACTCACTTCACAGACAACTCGGCCAAACAACGACAACATTCACGCCACTGAGCTCGATTAGCCGCCATCTCACCTAACGTCTCAAGCCACCGACTCTGAGTCGCGATATCCTAAGCCCGGAAGACGAACGCAACTTACATTGGTCGGCCTTTTGGTGAACGACTTCATTTCTCTACGCCAGGTCATCTGTCCACCTCGCACCTTACGCCAGTCGGCCGCAGCGTCGGCAAAGAGTGTTCGGTGTGGCAAACGACTAGCTGGCATCCTTAGTACATGACCTAACCATCTAAGTCTGTGCAAATGTAAGGATTGAACAAAAGAACTCGTTTGACAATCACTACCAAATACCCACTTCCTAACCTCCTCGTTGTTCACTCGCTGGTGCCACCCGGATACAAACGATCAAGCGCATACATCGGTGGTCAAATACCTGGAGACGATTCGCATCATCTACCTTGAACAGTCTTGTTTCGCTGTCGTATGGTAATACACCCCTCATTGTCACCCTACATAGGCAACAAATAGGCTTCAGGGAGATGCCTCTCTTCCGCCAGAGGTGTCATTAATTAGCGAATATCGCTCTCTTCCTAGAGGTACACGCTTTTATTCCATTCTAAGCTACTGCTGCCGCTTCCAAAATACACAACAACCTCCATAACTTCATTATGCAACATTAAATCTACGTAATCACACAATCTTGCAGAAGCACTTTGCACTTTGAGGCTGCAAAGCGCATTCCGAAGTATTTAGCAAAGTGTGAAATAGCGTCTAGCATTGTTTGTGCTGCAAACAGCAACACCTTATTGTCAGCATAATGAAGATCAGTCAGTCTTTCCACCAGGTAGGAGGTCCACGCCGGCATCATTTGAGTGCCGCAGACAGTCCTCCATTATTTCGTCTATGACAAAACTGAACAAAAATGGCGAAAGGGGACAGCCTTGACGTACGCCGCTCCTGGTGCTGAAACTGTCAGACAGTTCACCGTAAACCCTAACCTGAGCTGAAGTATGGGAATAAAGCGCCGACAGTATGTTCACATACTTGGTCAGTACACCTTTGCGTTCAAGAGTGTAGATCGATCTATCGAGTCGAACGCACTTTCATAGTCGAAAAATATGGCAATTGCCGACCAACGGTACATATAACGCTGCTCCCGCGTTTAAGCGAAGAATGAAAATCCAATTGATACTTTCTCGTCCAAAACGAAACCCTGCCTGTTCTCTCCTGGTTTACATTTTGAGTTACAGTGAGTCGAGGAAGTACAATACATACCAGTACCCTTAGCGATGACTTGGATCAAGCTATGGTTTTCGCAAGAGCTGCGAACACCTTTCTTGATTATAGGAAGCATTATCGAGTACCTCTAGCACGAAGGGATGGTCTGACATCCTCCACACAAGTTAAAACAACTGAGTTAAGACCTCTACTAATGCCTCCGCATCTTTGAGAAGTACCGACACAAGATCAACTAGATCAACAGAGTGCAATTGCTTACCTCACTTTTAATCGGTGGTCGTACATCTACCGACCAGGGTGTTACATTGCAGATACAGATACCCCCTGTAGTTGTTACACGAATTTTCAGGAGGAATGTTCCTTCTGACATCTAACAACTCTAGAGATTTAAGTGTTGGGGTATTCGTCGAGCTTGGCATTTCGATTGTAAACATTCCAGCACCAAACGTTTGCAACCTAGATGCTAAGCTTGCGGACACCCCAGTACTCAAATCCTCTACCCGAGCTACGAACAAACTGACAACTATTCCGGATAATCAGAAACTGTTATGTGTATTCGTCATGCCCAAACATGGTTTACGAGTTACCATCGAGAAAAATTTATATTATTTTTAGCTATGGTTATCTTGGTAATGAACTGTCGCCGGATCTGCCTGTACTCATCTGATCGATTAAATGGCGGAGTTAAACAAGGACAAGAACACCTTTAGTTTGATAAGCTAGCCTCGTATATAACACCGTGCATTCCAGCTGAACTTAGCTTAGCCTGAAGTCGAAGTTTATCGCTTCTAAAGTAGGTCGCTTGCATAGTTCGTACACACGAGGTAAGTGTTTTCTTGGGATATACAACTTTTCAGTTTCTCATGGCTGCCTATTTCATACTTATTCGTTTGACAGACCATAAAAGTAAACGGCGCAGGTCTTGCAGGAATAGCAGGCGAGCGGTGTTGGATGGAACTGAGAAGCATACTATTGTATCCGTCGACTCCGTCATTGTTACGTCGAATGTTTGAGGCTGAGCTTTTTCCGTATTTGGGTTTACCGGACAATCCGAACTTCACTGAACTGGAGTCCGTGTTTAAACGCGGTGTGTTAAATCGTAATCCTAATTCTGCTACAGTTCTTGCTGCAGTTCTGTCTTCTGTCGAAGAGGTGAGTTTCATCTATTATATTTTCTCACTTTTTACCATTAACCCGGCCCTCTTCATTGAACATTTAAGTAACCATCACTGACAAGAGACTCTACCCAAACTAATCAAATACGTACGTAGCGGCATCGACATGTGGCTGCCGTGCGATTGTCATTACTGCTCGGTCGATGCAAGAACTTTAACGCCATCTGTGTTTTGCTTACTTTACTAATTATGGGTCCCAACGAGCTTGATTCGCACACCACCTTTCAAAGTAGACCGATAGTAAAATTAGTCACAAGGCTGTGCTCATGTGTGAACATTATGCATTTCAAACGATACGCTTCGCTAGTCCTGTGCTTTCATAAGTAAGTGGGAGTTTGTAAATATTTTCGTTTTTGCTTTTTCGTGTGTCAGTCGTATTTTGGTGGCGTTCTGTTGTGGTATGCCTGAAGTTGGAGGGCACCGTGTGCACTTTCTGAGTTTGTATTTCATCTAATGTCTTGATTTGCGTTTCTGTTTTTGACGGTTAGGCTCACAATCTTAAATTTGCATTTTGTGCATGGCACCCCTTGTTCACACTCAGTGGTTCATTCCTGGGGCACATGCTTTCTGCTGAACGTTTGTCCCAATTTTATGTTGATGTTTTGAATCAGTTTTTAATTCTCTGTCTTATACCGAATGCTTGTGAAATCTGTAAAAGATTGATTGTGCTTGTGGTATGAAAACGACTAGGTTGTGCATTAATTAGTGGGAATTCATAAAACCGAACTGTCATAGCTGTACGGATGCCTTAATCTGGTAGCTTATTTTTCTTTGTTTGTCTATACTGAGTTGATGGTCGTCGTTTTGATGAATGTTTAGGTTCGGACGTATGTTCCTAATAAACTGAGTGAGTACCATAGTTATCTCCTTCTTTCATGAACTAAAGTTGTGTGGTTCTGGTTTATACGACTCCTTAACTTTTAGTATTATTTTTTGATATCCTGCTTTGGTTGATGCTGATGATGACAGTCATGTTCGTGTAATCATGTTTATTGTGGATATATTTTGTTTGGGACGCAAAAACCTCTTTAAACGTAATAAACCACTTACGAACATGGGGATGTTTAAAACAGACAAAATGTTAACCACTAGGTGGATCGTTGTGTAATGAATCCTACGTCAGGTGTATCTAGACACTGTGTGGCTGTGTTTTTGGTCAGCAAGACAGAGAGGAGGCCTATAGGACCTTGCTCACGAAGACGAAACCTGACGTCTTTCGTCGCAAGACACTTGTGAGCCGCTGACCACAGTGCGCGTGTTTCACCGTGACTGACTGTCTTCATAGATGTTCACAAATCTCAGAATCTGAGGTATTGTGAAGACTTGTTTACCAGCTGGCTCTGTAAGCTCAGAAACATTTTTTTCTACCTGTCTTTCCTTGTCCCCTTGTTATAACATTACTCACGATTCAAGTCAATTTATATGATTCATTTAATAGTTACTGTTTTTGGTTTCGCGCTATTCGCACATTTACGTTGGATGAGTGAGCGTAATGTCTTCTGATTTTACTATTGAAACAGTTCAAACATTTCGGAAAACCAGTGATTGCATACACGTAAAATGAACTCCTAATGCTGTTCACGTGTGTATGTTGAGTCGGATACAAATTGTGAATTTAGACTTGTATATCCGTCGTTTGGTTTCAACTCCTCTCCAACTGACGACTTTCACGTTGGCCAGCTACTTTGGTTCCTCGAATGTACTCTCGTTGTAGTTCGAAATTGCGACTGTTGATTCTATCGTTAGTTCGAATCCAGTTATTCTTAGATTTAGGCCAATTAACAACACTAACCTCCACGTTTGAACCGACCAGTTACTACAGCAATCAGTTAATGTATAAGCCGGAAACCTTGTTCTGTTTCTAACTCTTTTTCTTAGGTGGAGACGTTGAATCGACGTTTAAAACTGTCCAATTTTGAACTGATGATTTTGCTGTACGTAATCAAATATCGCGAACGGTGCGCCAATCTGAAAATGCCCAACCTGCTTCAACATTATCAACGTGAATTGCTATTATCCAAAGAGGCACCTAACAAAATTCGTCCCGTGATTACTGAAATGCTAAATTATAACGTCTGTGATCCCGATGTGCTCGTGCGATGGTCCGCATGGGAACCGCCAAAATTTCCCGTTAACGGACATGAGTTGTTGGCTCGGTGGTCTCTACCTCCTCGTGCAATGGGAACTTATCTGACTGTGTTACGACAACAGTGGGTAGATTCGGACTGTTCCCTGTCTTCAGACGAATTGCTGTCCGATCAAAATCGGACGACTGTGGAGGCTTCGGTCTGCAGCTTAGAACGGGAACCATTGAGACCAAAAGCGAAGAAGGCGCGCCGGTGATTTTTCTACTGACGTTGGCCTATTATGTACAGATGTCTATTTGCGTTGTTTAGACTTACTTTTGAGCTAATACTAAACACGAAATTTCGACTTATTCTTGCCTGTCGTATTGGCGTAGTTGTAGTCAATCTGCGCATAACCAGACAATAATTGGAATGCCTGTTTCTTTATAGTTGACAGCTTTCGAACTGTATGCCAGCTGCATACCGTTATTAACGGATTTTATTCGCCTTTTGGGATATAGTTTTCTTTCTGTCACATTTTTTCGGTTTCCACTTAGTCTTTGATTGTCTACAATGTGGACATCTCAATCAGGTTAAGATGGTCAGCTTTGTTTAGCCTGATGGAGAAATTGTTTCAGTAACGTATAATCGAATGACCCACAGGTTCCTGATCGTGAGGTTATCGATCGAAGTTAGGATGAAAGTGCTAGTTGAGCTTTACTCGCAGACTATTGTGGCCGGACGTTTTACTTATTTGTCTAGTGTAAGACCATCTGTTTGGTTGTTAAGGCTTCCGTCTTACAAGTTCGTGGATCGAGGTTCGGTTCCTTGTCCGACAAGGGTACTAAACTCTGACGAATCTTGCTTAGCCAACTTGTGCTCTGCGTTGATTCGGATGACTGGTGGCTTGGACTTCGAAGATACAGGGCGGCACAGCAAGACGAAGGGAAACGGCCGAATGGAAGTAGTTGCGATTGTATGATTGTCCGTCGCAATAGTGGTCGCACAGTGTACTAGGTGTTGAGGTGCGGTCTGGTTACGGAAAAGTGTGTGCCATCTGCCAAATGCCTTCGACCTTGATTAACCTTTTTCCGCTTGGATATAGCTGCGTACATGCCTGTCTTTCGACAGTAAAGTTGTCCCACTGATTACTAATTCACCTTCACGCTGGCAACTCTTGGGGCAAACGCGTTTAGATAACAAACTGACGCTTGTTTGGGATAGGTAGACAGAATGACAAATAATTATCGTGCGCAAATTGACGGATGTTTTCAAAATCTCTTTTTTAGTTTATTATGTATCTACAAGCGATGACGTTACACCTTGAGAATTAACTGTAGCTTTATTTACATGCGCATTTTCCCTAGGAAAAACACTCCCAAAACGGGACACCTACCGAAATGTAAAAATACCTTCATCATTGTATACCTTCTTTGGAAGAGTATGCCTTCTAGAAGCACGAACGGAGCAACTTTTTGAATTGAAGTGGGCATGTTCCTGGTCAGTAAGAAACGGTGGGGCATTCTTGTCAGACCAAACGCAGCTAGTTCGTGTGGACCGTTCTGTGCAGACCATCAGCTACATAAAACTGTTCTTAACCGATTTTCGCACATCGCTCTGGCGTGCTAAAATATGATTTACATCCGACTCAGTAGCCTTGCTCTACCAACGTGACAGATAAACACCGTTTGGCGTAGTTTTATTCCCAAGTGGACAATAGATTTATTCTGATGAGTTTAATGTTTATTTTTGTGGGGATATCCTTCCTCAAGTTTGGATTGATGGAATCCACGCCATACTAACGGCTAGAATGTGATCATTAAAACGTGAGATCAATGCTGTTCAGTTACGTCCTCTCTCGAGTATGGGTTTAGTGATCATAATTGCGTTGGCCTGACTAAAGTGCACATCATGGCTTTCTGTGTGTTTCAGTTCTTAGCCTGGTCCTGAGTGCAGGTAAAACACTAGCCGCGATATTCTGTTCGCTGATGGCTTCTGGGTTCAGTTAATCATCGGCTGACTTTTGCGTAAACCTTGGCAACATGAGGTAATCCGGGCCCGCTTGCAATCATGCTGTTATACAGCAGTAAGCGCCTGTTGATGTTGCGCTAAAGGGCTAATTTCTTTATTTCAGTCCTTGCCACTTGTGGATGCCATTGCTTACGTCGATTTATAGCCCTCCACCACTGTATGATGGTACTATAATCGTGTGTAGTAGGGTACCCTCTGTCCTGGTGGTGGAAAACTCCACGGAGAGTTAGGAGTGTATGTGTCCCCGATTAGGAGAGACCTGTGATGTGTGACTGAGTAGTCAAGTTCCTCATTATCTTTAGGTGGTCCAGGAAAGTACTGCTTTCTGTTAGTCGTATTTTTTGACGCAGACGAACTCTTTCATGTCTGAAAATGCGGCTCAAAAGTGAGGAGCTACCAATTTGGGCTCTTGTGCAGTCAAATCAGCGTGACTTGTAAATATGAGAGAAGTGAACTTCCCGAACTACTACTTAAAAGTTAACGTAATTAATTGGGGGCGTGTGGTGACCACCTGTCCTATGCCTGTAATTGTTTGACCTCAACGATTTCCGCCAATTCATCCGCTTCCCTTGATGACGGAAACGTAAATTATTTGGTCTATTGCAGAGTGGGCCCATTCGTATACTTCTACGTTCTACTGCGGACAAGAGACCCAATCTGAATGTGACATCTTTCTTGGGCAGCACGTTTCCGATTTGTGTTTGCATTTTACGGTGTCCCTTTTGTATAACACTCGCAAAACACGATTTTCCATTCTTCAGATAATGCGTTGTTGATTGTATTGATTCTCCATTATTGTGGTAGGATTGGATTAGGGTAGCATCTCAGTTAGAGAATATACAACTAATCAAAATCGATGTACAAATTTTCATTAAAGGAGCGAAAGTTGATAAATGCCACTCAATCAGAGATGCTATCAGCTGTCGAGTTTGTCTGTAATTTGATTGTAGTTTAAACCGAACTCGTGGGACACGATTTCAAACTGATAACAGAACCCACATAATTGCGGTTCACTGACACACACTTTTGATCTGATTTGTAAACGTTAATCCAGCACATGGCATAAGGCTTTTTAGAAGTTGAGTCAACAGACACTGTTGTCACGAGAATGAAACATGTGACACCTGTTCGCACTAGTATAGGCAGTTCTGTACATGTTTTCCAACTTGGGGGAGGGACGCAACAAGTTGCGCAATTGTGCTGTGGTATCCACTGTACGGAGGTGAGCCAAATATCTGTTGTAATGAAGGAATAGCGGCAATTTTCAATAGGGCGCCCGTCATGAACCCTAAACGATGCACGGAGATATCCTTAATGAGGTGACTTACTCTGAAGTACTTAGAACAACCTTGGCGAGATGTCAACGTCACTCACGAATACTGGTCTGCTTTGACGGTTCTTATAAATTACAGTTGTCTTACTCAGCCTGCCGTGTTCACGTTACTACTGTTCTTCATTTTATTTTTCTCACCTTCAGTCGGTCATCAAAAGAGGGAGATAAATCATTTATTGGCATTTTTGCGAACGCGTACGTTTGAATTACATGATCAAAGGGCTTTGGTCGTTAGGGGTGAACGCCAGTGAAATACCCTCTATAGATTGAACGGAGGTTTGTAGACGACCATACGTGACTGTCGTCTGTTTGTTGGGTGGACGACAACCGCACGTCACTGTCATCAAGTTTTCGGCTGGATAGGGATTCTGTTTTTTTTTTCACAATTAGGCTACTCTGCATGTCTCAGTAGTACAGTGTAGTACTAAAATTTGACAATATTTTCCTGAAGGGTGGACGATCATTTTGACCTAATCCCGGTTCCTGGGCCCTCGGTACCATTGTTCCAACTGGAAATTCCTGTCGCCCGTCAGTCTTAGAGCGCGATTTGTTTTTCAGCGGTTGGTAATTTCTGACGCAATGGCTTCAAAAACTAAGTCAATGCGGAACGCTGGAGCTTGTATTTGACGACTCTGTTGTGTGGTTCTAGCTTCACCGTCGGTCCTGAGCATGAGTCGCTAACACTCGGTGCCTAATAGAAAGTGTCAATCTTTGGTCCAGCCCCTTCTCTGTTGGGAGGTATTAAAGCATACCGAACGCATATATTGTGTAGTGTCCACGGGTTGGCCGATCCCATGTAACAACAACGTTCACCCATCCACTAATTGTTGAGTTTCTCAATGATCTCCGGAATAGACCCTTCGTATGCTAGTGCAATTCGTTTTCGAAATCTGCTTGTGTTGAATTGGAGGGTTAGAGTGGAAATGAACACAATGAATGGGCAGCTGCCTCCTGGAGCTTCGGCAAGCTCTTATCTGAGGACAAGAACGGCATGAAGTGTAGTGTGAGTGAAACAATCTGCGACCAATAAACGATTACCGACATACGGCGATTTTTAAGATGCTGGGTTGAGTATAACCATCATCACTTCAACTAGCCATCATCGTTGTTCGACGCACTGTTGGCATTTTCTCTTCAACTAAATTTGAACTCTCCCGGGCCAGTTCCCTGACAAAAGATTAACTCCCATCTAACCTGTTTGAAAATACGAGTTACCGCGTGGTTTTGGTGATAACCCTAGGTTGAACAAGTCATTCCCAGTATCGTGTTCAGCTTATATTGATCCGTCTCTAAAAAGCATGGTGCATGCGCTACTTACAGTCTGCTTCCTATTGCTGTTCGGCAATGGGTCCTGTAGACCAGGAATGTGCGTGTGAAGAACCTGTATGAATAACAACCGTCTCTCATCTCCCTTTCTGTATCTCGCAGAAATGGTGGGCTTGAAAATTAAGTTAGTATTCTTAAATGATATTTTGTCGTATCTCAGGTTAGCTTAGTGCCTACCACGGTTTGTTAATTATCTTAAACTTCCTAGTGTTCTTCGGTTGGTTTTCTTCATGGAAACAGTTGAAATGAAGAGAAGCGAGAAGAAAATGAAGGACATTTGATGAGACCATAATTCTATTGCGTCTTTCCGAGCAGCTTATCTAGTGGAACGGTTTGAACTCGAACATCCCGCTCGATGTCTACGGATATCTTTCTGGACGCGTTTGTCCGTTTTGAGATGGATTGCTACGGCAAGAGAGCGTTAATTGTCATACCTCTCTTCTCGAGTGGGCTGTATTAGAAGTTTTTTCTTACATCTGCGACGATATCATTCGCATCGAACGTGGGATCTGCGTGTCGCTCGTAAGACGTTGCGGATCCTATTTTATCTAACCAAGATGCCTCTGGCGCAATAGAGACCCGGAGCTACCCAGTCCTTCTACCGTTTGTAGTTCGGTTCAATTAAAAATTAATACTACGTATCGATAGCACATTTTCAGACTTTCTAACGGGAATACCAGCATCTTATTTAAGTTACCTACTCTATCTACCTGAATATTCTGCCACTTCTTCGGGTAACACGTTTGAGAATACCGATGTGGCAGAATGTGCTAACATGAAGTGATCCATGATGTTAACCCCAGTTCACAAAACTCATAAGATTGAGTGTATATTTCAGTCTTGTTAAGGAAAATATTGTGTAACTAGAAGACTAACAAAGTACACTTGTGAGTGACCTTCACCGTTGCCATGGTCGTGTACTTCTCCGGTCTTCACGAACGACCTCAGCCGTCGTGACAACTGTTGTCATCCCGACTACACGCCTAGACTGTACTGTCTAGACTTTTGTCTGGTCCATTCTTTTTGACCTTGCTTTGTTGCTAGTCGCAAACCCTATAAATACGAACGGGTTTGTGACCATGTTGTCTTCGGGCTGAGCGACATAAAGAAGCTCTGTTTGAAGGCCAGTCTTTTCCCTGTGTTCATGCGGTAGCCTCGGGTGGATGGGTTGGCCGGGAAGAGACTAACTGACCGCGTATACTCCGTACTCGTTGTTCATTACCGTTGACCGTCGTTCCGTTATCCGCCGTTTCATTAACCGTTATTCCGTTCCGTTTACGCGCTCGTAGGCCGTAGATCCAGTTACAAGTCTGCATGAACTCATTCTTGATTGAAGTGATCCCAATAGTTTCATTGGTCATCGGGATAAATTCTGGTATGTCGATTTTCGTCGGTAGTAGGACATGCTGACCGCTTATAGTTAAACTTCCGAAAGTTCATGTAACACAACTACTCGCAGTAATCGAACTTGTCTACTCAAGGCTGATATAAGTCGCACCTTCTGGGTGTATCCTGAGGAGTCCCCTAGACAAACGTTTACGTACCTATAGCGCCTTGTATTTTCTCTTGGTTAGGCCTACAAATTGTGCTACATTATATGAACGTGGTACATTTTTTAGCTGAGCTAGTGTACTATTTAATTGCAGGTTGACAAATGGAATTGCCAAGACAACATGCCGCCTGGATGATTGGGTAATTCAGTAGCGGATTGGTGTGGCTGTATTAACTTTTTCCTGTATTTATTCTCTCACCTGCTGATACCAAATTGGTCACATTGGGAAAACTGCTGGACAACAACCAAACAGGATCCATGAACATTTTCTGAAATTGTTCTGTACCGTCATGAAGAAACTCATCTCAAGCACTATGAACTTACATCTGTTCTAAACGAGTCATCTACTCACAGTGGGTAAGACATCAAATCTTCAATATGGTACTACTTAGTTCCCCATGTGAAATACCCTTCAGGAAATGTCACAAGCAGTTTGTTTGAATGATTGCTACATTTTCAGGTTCGGGTTATTCACTTATTTGGTAAGTAGTTTAATATGCAGCGTATAATAACGGAGGGGCTGTTGAATGTACAGCTCCATCAAGCATCGGCAGAGCAGGTTCGATGAACTGAAATTGCCGTTACATACGCTTAACTGCAGTACAGCACTGTGCTTGCTCCCTCAACATTATCGTGGTACTACCTAACACTGGTGGGCTTTGACCTCATAATGTGTCGTTACTCGTATGGGCGTGTTTACCATATATGTCCAAAACACTGACTTCTGAACTGTTCGTTTGGTTCGGTGTGAACAAGGATATGGGGGGTTGAACGCGTTGTTGCTTGGCTTGTTACCAGTCCATCGTCATACCATCCACTATAACTACGAACTGCGGCTCTCAGTTCGAGTTTCATTTGGAATTCAGCGGACTCGTACCACAGTGTACCGTCCGCAATCCAACGGAATGGTTTAAGCGGAAATTGAAGACTTCTCTGACTACGATACTAGAATCAGTTGCTCGGTTTGATCACCTATCACATGTGTTTCGTGGATTACGCAACTCTGTTCGACTGCCATTCAGTGTTCCCCAGCACGACATATCTGGCACCAGCGTGCGATTGCCTGGTCAGTTACTAATCCATTCGGACAGTGCAACCTTACGTGACCTGACAGACTACATAAGTCGTTCGCAGCATTTTATGTCCAAGTTAACTGACTAATCACACGGTTACTAACCAAGCCCATCAGTTGTCCTAACAAATTGACTGACTGTTCGCACGTATTTATCCGCTGTAATAAGTTCCACGCATCCCTTGAATCGCTCGGGCAAATATTATAGGTTGGACGTCAGTGCATCAGGCAAAACATATGGTGCGATATTCTCATCCCACCACAAAAACTGGAGGAATCTATTCCAACAGATTCACACACTCTACCTGAAACAAGTTCGTACAAGACTAAATCCGGTCGATCAGTGCGTTTTCCAGATCGATTTGTGATCGCTATTTCGCCGTAACCGCAACTGATGAAAGGCTTCGTAGCCGTCGTCCCGCCCTCTGACGCAGCTCATCACATGTCGTCATATGTTAAACCGTCAAGTCCTGATGATGTTCACTATCCCAGCCTACACACGTTCACCGGCCCGAAAGCCCTCTCCCACATCCGAACGCAGGCACGCACGCGTGCAGTCAAAATCTATACACTCAGCTAGTTGGAATGCTCCAAATGGATGTGATTGGGACACGCAGAACGCTGTTGAACCCGGATCGGAATAGAGAGCAAACAACACAACTGGACAGGATAGGACACGGTCTCGGCGAGCGCTACCACATTGACCTTGTAGCCCCGATCTCCACAATAAGGATCAAAAATATTGACTTAGCTTTTTAATTGATTATCTTTGAGATATTGTTATTCGTTATTTGTTGGTGGGCTCTCAAGCTATTACAGTCAAGTGTTCCACTACAACCGTCTTCCAGAGACAGGGGCCCATTAGCAGCAGTGTCCCTAACAAACTTGCATAACGGCTGTTCCACAGTTCTACTAGTTGCTCTCGAAGTAGGCCAGCCTTGACGAATGCGTTGATACCAGCATTTTGATGCGCCTATTGCCAAATGCGCTTAATGAATTGCGCGATTCTAGAGGTCAATATCATATATAATTATAGGATCAGACCCCGCCTTAAATCGCGGTATGCTATCATCTAGGGGGTTCCCAAGAACATTTAGCCCCTTCATCCATCGGTTGCACAACTAAATCACAATCTGACGGCGACATTAGTCAACAAACGACCTTTTCTTTGGTACTAAACAAGGAGTATTGTTACTCAATACAGTCATTCAACGCTTCTTAACGATCATACCAACCTCTCGTTGAAAATTCAGCTCCGGTTTTAGTCACCCAGATGTGGCGAGTAATCATAGGAATAGTTCAACTGTCTGAAATCCACTAAAAGAACTTCAATATCTATTTATATCTAACTATATTCCATGCTGGACGTTTCTGGCGTTTCACACTGCTTCCACGAAGTGAAGTTAGTCTATCTTCTTTTCTCTGATACTGTTGGCTGTTTTTTGTTCAAAACGTAGTATAAGGCGATTTCGTAGTTAATAACGTCATGGCCGTTATTCTGTTGAGATCTGACAGTAAACGGTTCAAAGAATCTTGATGACTATCCTTTCTGTGTCCGTCAGTTGAAAATGTGGAGCTTCGATACGTATGTTCAGTTTGTGAAAAAAAAACCCTGACCACATTGGTTCATTCAGTGACGAACCCGAACTTTTGATGTTTTAAATGCGGGAACTTTCATTAGGACTGCGAAATAAATAGCTGTATTCCTGCAGTCAAAGTCCAGATAGTTTGTATCATAACCCTACCAACCGCGTTGAATAAGATCGTGGAACTTGAATGAATAGACTGAATTTCTGCCACTACGTACGTGACCAAAACGAATGTGTCACGTTAACCATAAATGTGACCAGTCTGACAATCAACCAATCAGAAAGCAGAAACCTATTGATCCGATTAACCAGAACACCAACAGTTGGTAAAACGAACAGGTGCAAACGGGTGATTAGATAAAAGTACATGGGCCATCTGCAACAATGGAACCTATTCCACAACAACTCCCTCTTTACCAAATGTAAGTTCATAAGATAGCACCAAAATACTTTCTTGGGTCAACAATTAAACGAATGCTTGGATGACGAATACGATTAGGTTTTCTACGTTCACAAGTATCTCAGGTTGCCGGGGTTGTTAATATTGTGGAGGTTTGCATGTAGAAAACACTTGGTGATTTCGAGGGTGTATCGCCTGTTAATAAATGCACGTGTCTGTTTGATGAACCTGCGGAGTCCAAGTGAACAGGAAACCATGGTTTGCCAGCCTGAAAGCTTGAGTATACTTTAGGTTTAGCGAGCAGTTTCACAAAGTTGGCAAGTTCGAACCTAAGCTTTCATCTGCTTGTCCATTTCAGACCAATAAACGTAACTGCGAATTACTGATTTTATGCGACTAATAGTATGTTGACCAGAGTGTAACCGTCTTGTCAGGCGTTGGAATGAAACTGTCGTAATCACTACACGGCATGCCACCAATACTAATCCGTACGTCATAACAGATGATATCCTAGAACCAGAAAATAGTTTTGGTCCTTCACACAATGACTCGGTTAGCCAGCCAATCTGGATATACTACATAACTTTCCACGATGAAACACTTTTCTATTACGTCTGCGATAATTTAGGTACCTTCTGATAGACTAAGGATTGTTTCTGAAGAGACCTCATGAACGTCCTCCTCCATTGATACTGATGAAACGAGTGAATCCTCAACAGCCTTTATTTGTAAATGCCGACAAGGAGTATCAAAAAATTGGCAGTGATTCTGTTCTTGTAATTCTGAAGTGAATTTTGCCGTTGTGTTTTCGTCTGTTGTTGCTTTTGCCGTCATGTAAAGAAGTGTAATGTTTGCAGATTTGAATACTGACTAAATTCAGTAGCACGTCGAATAATCCCATGTCAATAATGCAACCTATATATATTAGACAGAGCTTCAGGTCCTTAACAATGCAAAATTTGCCAGTAGTATGTGAACTTCCAGGCTAGAACTTGCAGTTTAATTGTCCTACAAACGGACTTTGAGTTCCTACGGCGTTCCGTGTCACATTGTCGGTTTGTATGTATACCGGTCTGTGTAAATTAACTCAAGCTTCCAATGGGATGAGTGTAATATCGTAGGCCATGTCCACTGGTTCACGTACTTTCGTATCATTCCGTGTAATTTGAGCGTACGTTCCACTAGTTGAAATGTGACAGTCGAATGCAACGAGCACAACGTTGAATCGTCCATCAATATAGATCAACGTCTCTGGGTCCTTTCAAACGTCTGGAGCACTATGGTTTTCTACAACGAGCGTCTTTACACCCACATTTCCTGCATGTTCAGCATATATGGACAAACTTGGACAAACTTGCGCAAAATGACGCTCTCCGCAACGCTAGCCTTCGCTCATTAGAACAACCAGGGTGAAAGCATGTCAAACAATACCAAGCAAAAATTTTTAAGTTTGCAATGATGGGTATAAAATAAAAAATAGACAAACGAATTCTCTTTGTACAGACATGGTACAAAGTTCCCGACTGTTCACTGAACGCAGCAAACGAAAAAATAAAAGCAAACCCTAGACCGGGTTTCTACAAACAAACCAAGAGTGCTTCAGTGAATTCAACACTTTACATCGCATTAAACAGGACGAAAACAATAGGGAACCAACGTCAAGAAGTCCAACACCTTGCATCAACCTGAGTGACAAACATTACTCATTCTTTGACATGCGTAAACTTCGTAATCTTGATGCTTTCGAACCTCGTCAGTTCGACCCCCCCCCACTGCACATCATGCATATGGTGACTACTTATGGTCTCGATGATTGTTTCGGTAGTTAGCTTAAAGGAAGCTTTAGTAAAACAAAGCTTTTATGGTCAATAGCCTAAAAGTAGTCCGAAGCCGTTGGCTTTCCTCTGGCGGAAACCTACTCGATTCACCACTTATCCAAACTCCAACACAATAGAAAATCTAGCAACGGACCAATCTAACAGTGCTTTAAGAAACATCTGGATTAGACAAATACTTTCAATGCTATAACTTTCGTTATTCGCTAAGCTAAGTGCTCTGTATTATACCAGTCAGATTACAGCTTGTGACAGTACCTGTGCAGTTGACATCAACCAATGACAGACCCAGATTTCTTTAGTTCCGATATACATCTATGAATCCTTCTCATAAACAAGAACTGCTCGCTACAACCAGTTCGATGTGATCTTATTGCTCACGCGGGAGGTCAGTATTCAATTACGATTCCTAAAGCTGTTCGAAGTCCACAATTCCGAACGTTACATTTCCGACTCATTGATTGTCATGTTTCTCGATCATTGGCTTCTTTATTCCATTCGGAGAACAGTCGATCATACACTGTTTGTCAAATAATCTGGCGGTTAACTGATTACTGTGGAGTTCGAATGCCATTTCCAGGTGAGGTCAACCAAATATTGGCCGAGTTACCTGGCCTTAGTTAATCAACCAGTGGTATTGAGTGACGACACTGGCATCTTTCTCAATCTAACCTGAAGGCCATGGGGTGAGGGGTGTCACTGAGCTAAGTTCGCACTACGTTGCTATTTCGTAACGGCAGAAGAACCAAAACGTCCTTAGATCACTATGGACAAGGTCGATCGAACAATACCAGTTGTGTTATGGGATCATTTTAATGTCATCGTTGGACCGGAAATGGTCTGGTAACAAACTAAGGAATCTGCACTTCATGACGTTATTTGCAAGGAATGGACGATAGTGACTCAATTAGTGAGCCAGAAATCCTAGTAATTGCGACCAGCGCGTGAGGGGTGTTCAAAGGAAACTGTGTTCTACGAGGTGGCCATGTAACGGAATATACTAATCAAATTTGATACCCGCTGTACATGTCCTTCAAATATCACCAAGCTCAAAATATGTATATTCCCTGAACTCTTGGAAGAAATAACAGGCAATGTGATTTCCAGTGGTCAGGTAAGATAGGGCATACACTGCACTGTGCACACTTCGAACCACAAAACGTATCGTCGCATCCACTAGGTGAGCATACAATGCGGCTAAAATCGCAGTCGTTGACCGAACTCGTAAACTTTTATTACCTTTAATAAGGGAAGAGTAACCTATTGGCGCCAACTCACACTGTATTTATCAGTTTGTGTGTAACTGCGGCGAAAGTTACATCGGCAGAACCGATAGGTGCTTGAACTCTAGGATGAAGGAACATCTGCCGAAATGGGTTCAGGATGTGACTGCGCAGTCTACTTCCTTCGTCCCGGGATCACGCAAACTTCCGGCTTCGTCTATCGCCAGACACATGTTGGCCACCGGTCACCGGATTAATCCCGAATCAACATTCAGGATTATAATGCGCCACACCAATCCGCGTTTCCTGCGTTTCTCAGAGGCGGTCGTGATTAGTCGTCTTAAACCAGCATTGTGTGTACAAAACAATTATATGTAAGCCTTAGACTCCCATGGACCTAATAGTTTTGCGTTGTTGTTCTCCACCTAATTTGCTATTTTATTTCTTCACCCCCACCCCAATAGTGTCATATATATGTTCCTGGTTATTGTTATTTGGTACTGAAGAGGCAATACGAAATGCTAGCATCTACCAGTGTCCGTCTTCTTACTGCTATGTTCAACCCAACAATACCGATCAGCTTGTCAAAGGGCACGGTGCACTTTCCACGGTTTTCATCTACTTTCTGACCGAGACGGTGTTGTGTGCGTGTCATGGGCGCTTCTGTGCTCCATACTCGTGTTAAGATTCAGGTTGTATTCTGACTGGTCTTGCCTTCATTAACCAGTGACGCATTCATCAACGCACATAAGAATAACGATACCGCCTGTAAATGTCAGAATACACGGTTTGTACTTTATCCGAGTTACGCGTTCGCTCTACTGCTGTTATTACCTGTATGGGTTAATGTTGACTACATCCGACTAAGAATACAACGGTGCCAAGAATTTTGAATACGTCATGCCCTTCCAGTCTTTTTACTCTTCAATTATCTCCTGAATACTTGCACTTGGCGAATGGCGTCTGGTTTTTTTCAGAAGGTGAAGATTTTCGCACATGACTTGTGCGTTTTCTACTTGTACACATGGTATCATTATGGCACACATACCAACCACATGCACTGACATCAAACCAATCTCAGATTGCACACGCAAAACTTTCTTTGACATTTCATGTACCGTTTCCCTATTTAGCAAAGGTCACAGCGTAGACTGATAAATGGCCTTGCAGACAGACGTAGATCACCAGATCTTACCAAGGACAGTTCTGTGGGACAGGCGTCTGTAGGCACTCATTGGATCGCTGGCTATAAACACAAGAAGGATCATTAAGTCTGTTTAAACTCCACTATCTGTCAAGTCCTTCATAACCCATACTGCCCACATTATACATAATAATTGTATATTATCAAGAGCATCGGGTAAAACTTCGTATGTTATAAATTGTTGTGGTGAACGGCTGTTAACATCAAATGTGTAAGAAAGCTGAATGCGGTCCGTCTCATTACCTCATTCCATTGGGAATAACTACTTCGAAATTTCAAGTTGAACATCACCCACAATTGATCGCAGCTGTCGCATTCCCATAGACTTTCCAGTCGGCCCCTTTCGAAAAGAAGCATATCCTTGCCACTGCCGGGACTAGAACTCCGGCCATGCTTTCATGAGGCAACCGTGTTTACCACTGCGCCATTGACCTCACATTAGGCACGACCGAATTATCATATGTGAACGCTCAACCACTTTCGCTTGTGAGTAATGATCAGGTTGCCCGATCGTCTCGATAGGAGACACAGTTACTTCCATACTGTCACACTGATTGAGAGGTTGCTTGTGAAGAAGTGTCACTTGATGATTCTAGTTACTTGGGTTGAACAACTAAATAAGAACGCAACCCCACACATATGTAGTCGTCCATCTGTCGACGGTGGACAGTGCTATGAGCTGGTAAAACGTAATTGCGTCCACGTCCTCTTCTCAGGGTCGGATGTGACACCTGATACCCCTAACCCCATAATTACTACGCAACAGAATAACAAAAATGAATTGAGACTATTGAACATCCGTTACGTATCAAGTGTGCTACAGTTCAGAGCTCAGTGTGTTGGGAGGGCAGGGGGGAGGGTTCGGCTAAATGAACTTGAGACATTTTAAAAGCTACATAATTCGAAAGATGCAGAATTCGTTCAAACCGCACAGTTTGACAGCATTCGAAAAGGAAGTCCACTTTACGAACGTCATTCTAAAGAATTCAGATGCTTTACTGCGATTACTTTTGCAATGTTCCTCGTTAACGTTTTGAGAACAAACAATTATCAACTAAATTTCGACTGGTATGACCTACAATGATCACAATTAATGCATTATAGGACATAGTGCAGAAAAATTATAACTGTTGAATCATTCCACAGTGTTGTTGTAGATGGTTGCATTAGAATTTCAAATGCTCTAAAATGGTTATCGTAGGACCCTTAAAAAGTTTGTCAGTGTAACTTGCTTAACGTAGATCAGAAGAAAGTTTGACACTGATACATTTAATTACAGAGTATTTTATAGAGGGTTACAAATTAATAGCAATTAAATGTTGGCCGTGCCACGGAAGCAAAATATTGTATAATGACTTTCGATGGAATTCACCTCCAACCAATAATAAAATTTAAACTGAAAGGCGAAACTAAAATTAGGTAGCTCAGGTCAAACAGGAGATCAATTCAAAATGACGTACGTAAATATGCGGGGCAATTCGATCTAACCAGAGAAGGCCATCTAAGTTTGATTGTCGTGAAAGAGTCATGGAAAACCTTCCATATACACTAAATTCAGAGGAAGAGGGGAGGATGGAAGGTAGTCAATATTCAGTTTGTTGAGTTAAAGAGTCTGATTTACCAAGCGTCTGCAAATGAACGGTTCTTAGTGTTACCAAAAATAAAAATTTACCGACTCGTTCAAAATAAGCAGGATAATACGTATGTGACAGTTCGCCACCAGTCAAATGGCCAACGCACTCGCAATCACATTCGTCGCGGCACAACTGAGTCTCTGTACCGATGATTTCTTAGTGTATTGCGATCGCACCTGACTTTCTGTGTTGATACGAAATTAGTCTCAACGGCGAGTAGCGCCCTGCTCAGCGATGAATCATCAATATGGCGAGTGCAAGCATTTTTGCAAAATAACATCGTACCTCATCAGGGATTAGGCGAAACACTTGTACGGACTCAGACTGATAGTGCCCCTAGTTTTGCTATACCGTTTACTTATCATGCGAAGATTATTTCAGATGGAACACTGTCCACATTTAATCGCAGCCTTAACATTCCAAAAGCCTTTCGGTTTTCAAGTTGCTTGGTAAGCTGTCCATCCATGTACTCGCTGGTTCTATAGGCGTTTCTTGACCTTTGTCAACTTAATTCACTCTGGTGCGTATTACTTCAGAATGGGGAATTAAGATGGTCACTAATATACATTGCTTCATGCATACGCATGTAAGTTCGGTTTTCGACAGCGACAACAGGAAATCTAGTCTCAGATTGTCTTTGAACATGACATCGACACGAAATGTTACAATAAGGATGTTTAAACGGCAAGTACAACGCGGGTAATGCAGTAAAACCATACAATATAAATAATCAGTCCTGTGTATTTTGGCATGACAATGATCACAATATTCTATCCTCTATGTAAACGCTTCAAACAGTGTGATTGGTTGTGCCTTAACAACACGATAGGTTGTATTTCCCAACTTTGATAACTGGAGCTGTCAAATTTGTGAATGCGTTATCATCCGGCTATGCTGCAGCTATCAACGTCCACATTGGACACTGTTTCACCCTCTTTATTGACATATAGTCAAGGTCGTGGATTTGAGGATTTCTTAAATCTAACGTAGGATTGCTTACACACGTATTCCGTTGGATACAAATTAATTGGCATAGGTGACGGTAGTCGCTAAAGCATATTTTATGCACATCGTTCTTAGTGTAAACAACGTCTCCGAGAGGACTGAACATAAAAGT
Organism: Paragonimus kellicotti; assembly: GCA_014220965.1. NCBI lineage: Eukaryota > Metazoa > Platyhelminthes > Trematoda > Plagiorchiida > Troglotrematidae > Paragonimus > Paragonimus kellicotti. The sequence goes on along the minus strand of LOND01000661.1, from coordinate 44,018 downwards.
GTACCATTGGCCGTCTGGTTAATTAACAACCGCAGGTGTTTACCGTGAATGGTGGATGTTACCAAATGCTCCACTTACCTTTGTTATCGTGCACTTTGCGACAGTCAAAGTGTGGACTTATCTAATCATAGCGTCTGTCCGCAAGAAAGAAAGCAGAGTTGTGATCATCTGAATCTTAGAATAGTGCTCTCCACTTTTAGTGCGCACCGATTAGCTCTATAACTTATATAGCGCCACATGGTTCGCATTTTGAACGTTGAGAAATATGCTGTGAACAAAATCGTCCATCCATTCTATGTTCAACGTCACAGTTTTTGGTGGAACCTATCTTCGCCGATCGTAGTAATCTCTGTCTGTCAAACCGGAATATGGCGTATCGCGTATTTTAAAAGAAAGACAGCCAGAACACTGGTTAAGGTCCAAACACACAAGATGGATGTTCATCAATATTTTTGCATCCAACATAAACTTCAATAATTCTGAAGCTTTCGTCGAAAAGCTTCAAAATAGATCAGCTCACAGTTTTTACCAGCAGACTAGACTGGATGCTTCCGAGGTGCGCTCTGAAATCGCCTCGTCTGCCTCTGAATTCTACGGTGCAGTTGAGTGATGACTTGATAATGAACATAAACTGAACATTACTCACAACTGATATTGGCTGTCCAGTTACTGAAGACATCTTACTCCGTCCCTTTCGACAAGAAAAACAAGACTCAGTTTCGCTTATGTTAGAAATCGTTTAGTAGCATATATCCCAATCATGGTTGGGATTGGAACTCAGTTTGTACAACCGTGTGAACCAGTGCGCCGTTGATCTCATATTAGGCACGACTGAATTATCATGCGTATACGATTGGCCACACTTTCTTGTGAGCAGAGTCCAGATTTCCCGATCACCTCTATAGGAAACACGCTAAATGACATGTTAATTCCAGTCAACGACTCAACGATTAGGTCATTTATTCAAGTTGAAATCATGGAAATAACTTGACTTGTTGAGCGATATTTTGGTTGTTGGTGTATAGCGAGTGGTTTTGGTCAGTTTAAACTGTACATGTTTTTATCCTGTAAGCATGGCCGGAATTTTACCCAGGTTGCGGGAAGGATATACACTAGCGACGTGCTCTGATGGGAGCAGGACTGATAAGTGTATAGGACCACGACGGCTGCAGTTGATTTTGAATGCTGTTCATCGTATAATATCCAGAATCCACTACTACTCACCAGTACCACAGAATATTAATTGAATACTAGTGGATTTATGCAATCGAGTTCCTCGTAGAAACATTCCAACCTACATTACATTCTATCTACTGAAAAGTACATGTTTACAGTTTGATGTCCGTCTGGGCTATACTGATCACGAAGTTACCCAATCCTAGTTGAGGTTAATTTAATTCTTGTCATTTGTAACCTCATAAAAATTATCGTTCAACAGATTACGTATCGTTCAGGTTAGCGATATCCGTTGACCTGGGTGCACGGTCTGCCTGTCGCTCGATGACTAGTGGAAGTTCAACGTGGACACGATTGTTAAATTTGCCAATACGTATAGTTTTAGTGAAAAATCTATATTCTATAAGGACACAAGCACCTACTTAAGCGCTGAAAGTAATATAACCCTTTTAAATCGTGTATTCAATGAAGTGAGGTGACAAGCCTACAAATGAAACCTGGTTAATTCTTCACTGGAGAGCAACTGTTGCACAAAACCGCAAACATAAGTATCAGCTGGATTTAACCAAGAGAGTCGGTGCCATTCCGAAAGCTACTTTGCGCCAAGGCAGCACCATTCACCAACAGGCGCCCTGCTATCTTTTAGTCACGTCGTACGGATGGGATGAACATCACGAATAGCGACGTCGGCGACGTTCTCGTGATTCACTACTTGTGTAAGTTCACTGCCGGCACACTATACCGGTAATGTAGATTTCCTTACGGTAGGCAAATTTAGACTACACGTGGTTTTCATAAACCATCAGTACAATAAGACAACAAGTCTCCTCATTCTTACTTCACTTCTACTCTAGGGCAAAAGATTTTTGCTAGGGAGTTATCAAGACAAACATACAATCAGTTTAATTGACCTTTGTGGGACATCACACCTCTGGAATTCTGGAAATTGACCTAACGTTACACATTATTGGAGTGATTATTTTCAACCAGCCAGCCGACAGCACAGGTGTCGGTTAACTTAAAAGTCATGGAAAACTAGGTTACTAATAACTCACGCAGGCATTAACTTTGATGAATAGTGTTGCCTGACAGTCAACACGGCTTTGGAAGTAGTTTTTCTTGGGTTGCCAAATCACTTGTCAGTTGCGAATAATAGTCATAAGCTGCTGATAAAGACATGCTAACCAATTTTTTTCTTCCTGGACTTTTAGGACATTTTCGACCAAACAGAAAGTTCTGCCTTATACATTTAGCCTCGTACTTACGGAGCAGAGAATCCTTATCTCTTGTGGGCTGCCTATTGCATCCAGGATTGTCGCATTAATGGCTAAGTGAACAACTTGTTTGTAATCGGCACAATTTGATCAATATTGCTGCAGTGTCCCGTAATGATTCTATTCATGCCTGCAATTCTGTGACTTTTGAATCCCCCTTTACTAGCAAATGTTGATGAGAATAACATTTGATTTATAGTTGCTAACAGAACGGAAGCTAACAAGTTGCAGAATGAGTTGAATGTTTCACATCAATGGGCTCCAAATAGCCGTCTCCTGTTCAGAAAAAATGAACATAAGGTAGTGCATTCACATCATTCAAACTGCACTAAGTATTATTCTCAAGTTAAAAAAAACTACCTAACAGACTGGAGCTGTTAAACAACTGACTCATATTACCTCTCTCCAAATCGTCCATCAATTAGCTACTCACTGGGCAATTTGGTGGTTTTAATTGGATTTCTTCCTGAATGAGTTCACTTCACTGGCACGTTTTCACCCTCAGTTTGCTTTCGCCATTTAGTGGGGACATTGTTCTCATCGATAAAAACGAACGAAGATACAGAGAGAGAGAGAGAGAGTTACGACACCTCAGCCATTATCTTACTCAGGATAGGCTACGTAAATTATAAAGGTTTACATTGCATCATGAACATGCTGTGAGGAAGCAGGCTCAGCATGTGAAGTTTGATATACACTTTGAGTTGGCTTCGGCAACTATCACCGATTCGTCCACAATAGTTACAGCATCAAATGAACTGCTAGACTTACAGAGAACATCTTAGGCTTTAAATGGATATCTTAGGACAGCGTGTCCTAACTGTATAGCCGGTAACTGAGTTCGAGCGCAGACTTGACAAATATTCAAAACATAAATCCAAGTTATTGTAATTGTGGTAATGAAAATGAGTGTAACAAATCAGCTGCTGCTCGATGTGTACTGTGGTGTGATTTTGACGTGCAGTACAAAATGTCAATGAATTTCTCCTTTGCACATGTTCCATTAAATTTTCTCATCTGCAGTCATCTTATCGCTAACGTTCAGAAACAGAAAATTTCTACTAGGTACTGTTTTGCGTATGCGTATTGTGACAGCTTTTGCGATTAATGTAATACCAATAGGAAAATATCTGAGATTCAGCTGGATTCGAACCAGCGACAGAAACAGCATGTTCAAACGTGGCAACTGGTCTACCAGCTGAAATGCGAAGCCACGCCGGGAGTTCAAAAATTTCACATTTAGACTCATTTACCCACTCAATCCACTGTGTTATACGGAATCCATCAAATGATCCAGTGCAACGGCTGCCCAAGTAGGAATTGCCGATCAGTTCACCCTGGAATCCGTCGGCGTCACCATTGTGCAGTGAAAATAAATAGTTGTTCCACACCGCTGGTAATTAGTAAGATTCCAGCTCAGCTGATACAACGCTTGGCGCTTTTGAACATGCTGGTTCTGTCTCTGTCTCTGATTTTTCGCAATTAGGTCTCACCCAAATGATCAGATCTGCCAAATTGTCCATTAACAACTAAAATTTGTGTGCTTAACTTTGGCACTTTTGGATTTCCGCGTGAACTGCTTGAGAAATTTCAACGGAGCAGTCGATCCCTTGCATCATTCGGTGGATTCCATATGAGATAGTGGAATGGGTGCATAACACTATTCAAAATGTGAACTTTCCGAGCTCTCGACGTGTTTTTTTAGCCCCACTGGCGGAGCGCTAGCCACATCTGAGCATGATGTTTTTGTCACTAGTTCGAATCCAGTCAGAGCCCAGATATTTCGCAACTGATTCTCATCCAATTTCTCTTTCGTTTCTAAACGACCCAAAACAGCTTCAAGTGTACAAACACACCCTCATGTTCCCGTATACTGTGAAGTTTGAACCACGAACTACCATATCTGAAGTAATTTTCATCACTATTAGTGTCAGCATCGTTCTCTGAGTACGAAATTGGTGATGTTGAATTGCATACTGCAGTGTGAAAATGTGACCAATATACCGTCGAACAGACTAAGAACCCATGTGCGCTCTGATTACTTGGGTACTACCTCCGCGCACGTTGAAGTTCGTAAGTGTTTTAGGCGGCAGATGCAAGGACACTCATTCCTCTCGTTCTAAGGATGGTAATGATGATGGAAACTGGGAAACACAGAGATTACTTGATCCAGTTCGGAGATGGCAAAAAATACACGTTTTTCGCAAGGTGGTAGATTCGTTTACATTTATCAGTCTGCGACGTGGAGCATGAAATTTTGCATAAAATATGGTTAAGACTAACGGAAACGAGCAATCTCTAAGCTTTACACAAAAAAAGTGGCCGTTATTAGTCCGAAAACCGACAAACTGTCCGAGTCAACAGGTTGTGCACGCATGGGGCAGGACGTCGATTCGTGACATGGACAGTCTTGGGTTTTGACTAAGCAGTAACTCATCAAACGAGTCAAGTATGTGGACCGAATCAAAAGTGTGACCTTCACTTATGGTGTGTCTTGCAGTGGATGCGATCAAGTTTCTGTTCTGATCCTCTGTTGTCACTGTTTGCTGCACCATGGCGCGAATTAACTATTTTAGCATACAATCACCCCCTTCATCGTTGAACACACCGATCTGTTCCGACTAAATAAACGTCATTGCAATTGTAAGGAAACTGGCAGGTTATATATGAGACCGCGTATGTCGGTAAGGTACAATTATGAGCAAGCTGAGCAACACTTCGGTTTGAAATTGTTAGATGTAATTCAGTCGCAGGTTATGAGCTAACCCATATGGACCGCAACTTACTATTTATGTCAGTTATGATACGGTCATCCATAAACGGGCGGAGTTGACCACGTTCTATTCTTTACAGTTAAAGGCTCAGTGGATGCAGATGATGAATATTGCATGTACTGATCGCTCCAAGTGTCCCAGTGGCGTACTGAGTGCTATAGTGACCCGCCCCACTGTCTAATGAGTAAAAGTCCAGGGAAGGTAACTTATAGTCCATTTCGTCTTCATGCGAAACAATAAGATGAGCGGAAGTTAGGAAGTCACAGTGTGTAAGAAAATGAATAATGATCACAAAAAATTAGAGTATCTACATCCCGCTGATAAAAGTTTGCATCTGTAATACCATCGGTTAGTTACATTTCAACCATGCCTGGAGCTGTATCTGCCATCCTTGGGCACAGCGGACTCTCCATCACCACATCGTGAACCTATCTGTAGGACAGTCCTTTAAAATACAGGCGGACATTCACTGTGCACAAAAGGAAGGATACACAAATCTAAATTGTGAATAAAAATAAAAGCGCACAAAAAACCAGTTTGTTTTCTGAGTGGAACGTTCATAAATAAAAAGATAACATCGAGAGAATACATCTTGCGAGAGCCAGCAGGTATGTGCTGCGATACATGCGCAAGCTGAAGGAAGTCTTATGCCTAACAGAGAGTGAACAATTGACGAGAAGTGATGAGATTTTCCATGGGTCATTAGACAAACTAGTGCTACTTCGACTGACCATATACATGACTTCGCATGAACACAGTTTCAAACAACCTGTTGGATTTCAGCTGATAAGTGGCCATAAGAAGAGGGAATAATATTACTGAGGGTTTTAAACCCAAAAGGATATCCTGAAACGTTTGTAGATATTCATGGCAAGAAACGGTCGATAAAGACTGATCTGTGCACATTTGTGAATTTGCACAGATTTACACACCAGAGTGTTATGCGGGATTGAAGCAATTTGTGTGTGACTATTTACGACATACAGTTACTGCTGTCTACATCTTTTCTTGAAAGTGTAAAGTTTTTAGTCGTTTATATAACCATGTACAGCATAGTCTCTGTGGAAGGACCAAATCTTTCACGTGAAGTCACGGTGAAAGTCACTTTGGTGGTGGAAGATAGAAACACCTACACAACAGTTGGGGAAGTGTCTCTGGGTAAGCGAATCAGATCACGGTTGTACGTGGAGCCTGTTTTTGGCCACATTAACTTCATTAAGTAACTCTGCCTATGGTCAGCAGCCGAATTCAGTCATGAGCAGTTTAAAACCTTGAGGATTTCAAACCATAAGATTGATTCAAAATTCTAAGTATGAACTATAAACTGCAACTGTGAATGGGGCTGACAAAACACTGACGTGACACGACTTATGCTGGAACAGGGTTCATTGCGTTACTACTGGTGTGTACTGCAGACGAATTTTAAAAAATGGCGCTTCGCGGAAACAATTCGCTAGTAGGTCAAAGTTTAAAACCAGCTCGGTTGTTACCAACGACACAGATAGGTCCTTTTTCATGCACGACATGGAATGGTTGTGTCTGATTGCAATGGCCCGGATATTTCATGGCTAAATTTTGTTCTTGACTCGATGGACCACGATTGAATAGAATATTGTTGACCGTCTTGTCAGTGCGGTGCCAATTAATGCTTAGATGTTTAAGACATCAACGCATGTAGAGTCATATGACACAGCACGTCAATTTTACGCTTGGCCCTAGTAAAATGTTCGGATATGGACATGAACAGCGAACATGACCAAAGTTCAGCCTTGAAATCCTATGGTCGATCATCAGCATGTTACCACTGGCTCAGTTCCAGCCCTCTGTTAATTACGCTAGAGAATGACAACAATAGGAAATCGATTAGATTCACCTTCATCTGTTCGGTAAACAACGAAATATTGGGTGCAAATAAATTGGAAGGCGTAATCCGATAACCAAAGTTTCATTTCTGCAAATGTGTTGAAATTACCAGTTCACCGCAGTTCGACATGATATTCCTGTTTCTGTTCCGAATCAAGTCAAAGCCCAAATTTTTATCGACTAAATCTCTTCTAAGTCAGCACAACAGTCTACAAAAGCAAAGCAATTTCAACACGTTCACGGCGGAAGGTGTTAAGTGGCCTTAAGTTGGACAGTCTTCAGGGCGTTGTCCTGCTTCATATTTGTGTACGTTCCAGCGAGGATAAGATCTTGATGAAATTTGAAAAACGTATTCATTTGTTTATTTACCACGTCGTGGTTAGACCAAGCAGATCACATATTATCTTGCACCATGCATGCGTGTCATCACCGTGGTTTCGAACTAACCGAATCAGTGGCCTAAACACTTTCCATCACATCCATGTAAATAACTGAAAATGTGCCGCAACAAACGAGAAGTCGAATCGGATTTTGGACAAGAATTTAAACACGGCAAGAAAGTATTTCTCATCGCCTGTCAGAATTTAATGGTTTTCCTTTTATCTTCTTCTTGAGAATCACGTGGTTTTAATTTTACGGATTTATTCCAGAAGGTTGTTACTTCATTCATATTCAGTTAGGAGTTTTTGCTTCTCATGGCTTTCACCGTGTAGTTTGTCGGAAGCAACACAGACAGAGGAACTCAATCACTACCGCGAATGCTACACTTTGCCGTATTGATCACTAACTCAGTTTGGGGTCATTCGCAACCGCTGTGAGTTATGAACTTCTGAACCAGAATTCACACATGACGACTACAAGGACTACAGAATCAAGCTTGTTTGTATCATACGAACTATCTTATGTTTCATACATGGAAAACTTGAACGTAAATACTGATACTGTTTGTGGTAGCATCAAGCAACCTTGCAGATATCCATCCTGTTTCATTCAAGATATTAAGTTACTAACGAAAATTCTGTCATATATGGCAAGAGATTTTACATTTTTAAAAGTGCTTTCATGGACGCAGTATAACGTGTTTTTGATGTTACAACTGATAGATCTGAGGCAACTAAGTAAATGAACTCATGAATATGTGATTTATGAAAAAAGTACATCCGTCGCGTTTTCTGTTGATTAACTTGAGAACAGTGTAGCTTGAAACGGCTTAAAAACACACGATTCATTGACCTAGCAGAACATGGGAACAGGTGTTAAAAAGAAGATTATGGTGACACCACCAATTCTTCAATGTTATAAAATACAAGCCAGCCGCCTTTTGTTGATTGCCTCTTACAATCTTGGATTAACTTCGAACAACTTGGGGACACTGGAGAACATCATTCTTCCAAAGTGAAGGTTCCAGCGATAGTCCTGTGAAAGGAGGCAGAAGGGGACAGGCATGAGTCAAACGCTCAGTAGACTAGGCACACGACTTACAGTGTGTTAATTTAGCGGTCGCTTTTCAAACTTATATACACAGCTGATTGGATAAGCAGAAGGACACTCGGTATGGGTTATTGACATATTGATATATGTCGTCAGTAGCATACTGAAAACGGCCTGCAGATCTAACAGAGACGTATGACAACAGCTGTTGTTTAAAGTAGATTCAAGTCCAAAGAAGTGGTGAACAGAGATGAACTACATTGCTACTCCACTCCTTACTGGTTTCACTGTTAAGATTTGTGGTTAGCATTCTGTCATAACATAGTGATTAAACTGCTCGGATCCATAATGTGAACTCTCTCCAGAATCCGTTTCTCAGTCGCAGAAAATTGCAGTTGACAATTTTTCGTTTGCTCGTCAGCTTGCACAGAGGACGAAATCAACCATTTAGGTAGGTACTGGGCAATTCCTTGATGCGTGCGCTGCTTAATGCTGCTGATGTAAGTCGGCTGACTTATGGGGAAGGTTGGTTAAACGAGTCGCGCCTATTGCTTGCACTTTTACATTTGTTCCCCATGCTAGCAAGCGGTATGACAGCAGAAGGAAAAAAGTGACAGAAGTTTTAAATATCAGAATGCTAAACTACTGCGTATGTTATCGTTGTTAATCGTTATCATGCATCTACTATTGATTCTTCACAAATTGTTTTGGTATTAGAACAGAGCACTTTATTCTGTAAAGTTGTTGCTATTGACTGGCACAAAATGAGTCTGATATCACAAACTGTCTTCATTCGATAACCACACTCATAGCGATCTCATGTGTTAACATGCGCCAAAAAGTAATATCCGTTAATTACTCCTCTCATTATTTTTAGATTTTAAGAGTTTCTCATTCTGAATGGAATTTCATAATAAAACTCCCTGGTTAGATTCCGTAGTGATTGGTACCATACCATGAATAATAAGTTCGTACATTTTGTGCAATCTACCCTCAGGTGATAACTAATGTTATTATGCAAGTTTGTTCATGACTGAGTAAGTGCCAGTTACTCTCCCTGATTAGTGGTGAATGACTGAAGGAACTGAATACATAATAATAACAGTAAGTTGTAATAAGCAATAATTCAACATCAAAAACAAATAGAGTAAATTGCTTTTCTTCTCAAACGATATAAAATATTTCAAGTTGAACATCACCCACAATTGATCGCAACTGTCGCATTCCCATAGACTTTCCAGTCGGCCCCTTTCGAAAGCAGAAGCACTAGACTCGAGTAATCTAAAACATTGTCTAGCAGGTTTAATGAGATCGGAGATTTCGACCTGTCTAGGAAGTCCTAATCGCGGGGTTATCGATTGGAGTTAACAGACAGTAACTGTGTCTCCTATCGAGACGATCGGGCAACCTGATCATTACTCACAAGCGAAAGTGGTTGAGCGTTCACATATGATAATTCGGTCGTGCCTAATGTGAGGTCAATGGCGCAGTGGTAAACACGGTTGCCTCATGAAAGCATGGCCGGAGTTCTAGTCCGGCAGTGGCAAGGATATGCACTACTGACGAGCTCTAATGAGAGCGAAACTCGAGTCTAGTGCTTCTTTTCGAAAGGGGCCGACTGGAAGTCTATGGGAATGCGACAGCTGCGATCAATTGTGGGTGATGTTCAACTTGAAATTAACAAATCCCCGACTACTCATTAGTGATTAAAAATATCCCCATTTCGTTCCCGTTAGTCATCATTGGGCTTTACTGGTACGCGAAGGTACCATCATATGTTTAAATGCGTTTAACCTAGGTCATTGACCTGAAATCTTTATGATACCCTCATCAATCCGAGTTAATCGTTTGAACCTGTATGCAATATCATGCGTTGGATTAACGCTCATTACTTACTTATAACAACACTGTCTTGCAAGAATGGATAGTCTTGTGTGTGTTATCGGTTTTTTCTTCGAACCTGCATTGAATCACTTTCAAATACACAGACTAGGTTTGTTACTAGGACATCGGTAGGCAGCTGTGCTTTCGGGAAGAAAATTCTCTCAAGGTCCGTTTAAGACTTTTAGCTTATGTAAGACAATGACTACTTATTAATATGAAGTATGAAAATACAAACCAGCTTTGAAGTGCAGTTCTTGGCGTACGTAGTAACAAAATATATTTGACGCATTGTCAGATGTTTGCTTTGTGAGAGGTCCTCTAATTATAGCTAAGTGGCATTATGTCTAAAAGTTTGATGGTAATTTCATATTCATGACTTTTGGACCCAGATAAAATACATACATATGGTTTCGTATGTCGACGTTGTATTCCTGATAACACAAAGCTTTCTTAAAGAGGATAACACCTCCCGGAGACACAAAGCTGTTCCGCTGAAAGAAGAGGGACAAGTTACTCTCACAAAACCCGATAGGTGTGAAGAATATAGACACAGCACTTCATGCAAATAAGCAAGATGGCCACTGACTCAACACGATTTTGTGATGCTAGCTCGTAACATCATAAACATTCTAAAAGCAATCCTACTATCAATATAGTTCTATTTGTATCTCGTTGTGACGATTAACACACAATCATTATACATTGGTCGGATAACCACTGATAGTATCTGGAAATAGCTCCGACAATCAGTTGAAAGCTGATAGCAAACAATGCGGCAGTGAACACTCTGGCCTTCATAGTTCAACAAGCGACATAATTTGCATATATCAAGGTCAGGATATTTTCTGGCTACCAAAACTTAGACAAGAGCAAAGTACTGAGGATTTGAACTGAATCATCCACAACCAGAAGAACGTTATAACCATTTTTATGTCGAAAACCGGAATCAGTGCACGACAAATAGGGAGGGAAAAAGAATACACTTTAAGGAATGTAATCCAGTTGATACACTGATTGAAGGATTTACGCTGAGTTGGGTAAGCTTGGTCTACCTCCCTATATTTTTCATGATGTTTAGAAAAGAATCGCATGGACCACCGTTTTGTTTCCAACCTATCTGTTGTTCACGCAAATGTTTAACTGACCACCTGTCATGTACTATTTTTCGAGTCGGATTGTAACCAACACAAATGACTAAGGTAGTGTAAACACAAGAACAACCGCTTCTTGTTATTTTCATGACCTTCATTGCATACCATAAGAGAAGAACAATCTTTCATCATGGAATGGTAGTACATAATTTAGATGAGCCACTGCAGTTGTGGACGCTTTACTAGCATATGCAAACGTTTATCGCTGGAATACTTCGCTCTCAAGGATTGGTCTCACGCAGTTTTTGATCTATCCTGATGTCTAAACAAGTATACTTCATAGAGCGTGGACTTAGTTCACGTCAGAAGATCGAACAGGTTTGGTTCTGGAAAATGTCTTTTCACAGCAAGATACCCGATGCGAAATAATCCTGTCTCGATTAAAATCATTTTAGATGGGAGTGTCTTTTTGTACAGGTTTATTTCTCAAGGTTAAACATTACTTAGATTTCTCATATCACGATACATACAACTGGTGTCTGACTGAATTTCACGAAGCTAAAGTGAACTGTGATGATTTCTGTCAAGTTAAACTGCAGTGTTCAGATGCGTCGAGCAACCGTGGGACCATTGCTCTGCACTGCTTTTGGATTCACTGTCAAACGTACTGGGAATACCTATGGATCGAAAGACATCGTCAAGGACATGAATGGGTAGGCACGTTATAATCAGTGCGTCACAAACAGACAATTCGTCAAAATTCAACAAATCCTTTTGAGTCATTTCGGGCTCATTATTCCAGTTACCCAAACGAAAAAACATTGCGGTTTCTCGACAATGACGCAGAAGCCGACTACCAACGATTACCTTCATCTGTATGTTGACATATCTGAACGAGTTAGAATGTTGAAGATTTGAACAGACAACCGGACACTTGCAAGCTACGGCCTTTGTATAATGTGGCTTTTCTGTGTACCTCCTACAACCAGCCATTCTAATGACTCTTCTTTGTTCAAATATGAACAGGTTGTTGTCATCGGCCTACTACTCACAACAAATCGCCTGGACAACCTTTCTCCAACAATCTGTAATTCGGTAGTTGTTGCAAATACTGATGCTTGCTGTGGACATCGCTTTTTGGTTCATAGAACCAAATGCAGAAAACATGAAAATATAGCGTCATAGACCAAGTCATCTACTAATGTAACTCATTCTATTCAACAGGGATGAACGCTGCGACTGTCACAATTTGACTTTGGAGAATGATGATTGTGAATGTAGAGTAACCATACCGTTTGATCAATATGGTGTACCACAAATGTCTACCTAATGTCCACTTTATAGAAAACCCATAGTTTACCTTATCATTAGTATAACTATCTGTCATTCCATAACTGTTCTAATGTAGTATGCCAGATAATGGAAACAGTAGCGGTTGCCACAGCGTACATAATTCATTCCGGGTCAGTAAATATTCGGGAAAGTATTCACATCAAATTTCCTTCAGCGGAATAATTGCTCACTTGTAAAGGTGGAAGCTGCATGGAAATATACAAACCCTCAAGAGACTAGTTACTCGTTTTTCATATGAGGAACAAAGAGACTCGGCGAAGAAATGTGCAAAAAAATAGGGATTCATCGGGTAGACGAAAATGTGATGAGTCTAGTGAGATTTTCTTGATCAAACAGAAAGACTTGAGGTTACAGTTTTTATGGGCATTTAAACAGTTGGGATGTCATACTGAACAAGTAAAGTAGAATTGAAATTCCAAAGAGATCAGCACAACATAACGAACGTTTTATTGAACAGCTGAGAAATCTTACTAAGGAACGTTGAAGCTGACATGATAGTATACGACTCTTACGTACAGTTTCCAGAGATGAGAATAAAGAAAAATGACGCAACAGGAAAACAAATACGTGACCACGGAAGTGAAATTGAGCAAATCTGGAAATATGGATAGATTAAAGTTGAGCTAATTGACAAATTTTGAACACGGTGGGAGTGTTAATGTTGTCGAAACAAGAGAACAGATAAAACATTGCACTAATTTGTCCGCTTGACAAAGATTAGGGATAATTTTCAGAAATATCTGTTGAACAGCTAGATTTTAGAAATTCCTTTAGTTGTGGTTTCCTTCTGTCTAATCGGAGCTTGCTCGTTGCTAATAGAGTCGGATAGCTCAACGAAATTGGCTGCACATTTGCATATAGGAGCAACACGGCTCATTGGCGAAATTTTCCACTTTCATCAAAGAGGAGGGGAAAATTCTGTAGTTAAAAAGTGCTAACTGATTACCAGCTATTGCGTATAGCATACATTGGACGTCTTAGGAATTGACCTCTCATTGGTCTAAATTATGATTGAACGGGTTATCTTTGGAGCAGAATTGGTAGTAGCGTGCTATGATCAATTATAATAAGGGTCTTACAAGTGGACATTTAATGAAGTTTTCGATCTGAAGACTTGGCGAATGATTTAAAACTGGTCAATAGTTTGGAAGTGAGAAACAATTTGTTAGAGCTGATGCTGAGAAAATAGATGAAAAGTAGTCGGTTTGCACGAATTCGGTTCACTTGTTTGGAGCGACAATAATTCTTCATTCTGTTTAGTAGTTTGCTATTTCAGTATATGTGGAGGCACCTTTAGTGAGAGTCATTCAATGGTAAAGTTAAGCATTCAGTATATTTCTTCGATAACAGTGATGAAATTCCATTCGCACTGTCTCTGATTCTGATGGTTCTCGAAACAATTTTACCTGACACAATGGCTCAGCTACTGGATCCACTGTTTTGTAAAATATAGCTTTGTTAGTGTGGAGGCGATATAGTCCATAATTAGTCCACCTAACGTCAATACTATAAATAAGGTAACCGCTGTCGATTCGACTTAACGTATCAAAGTATTGCGTGTGTTTCTGGGTCAGGCAGGTAGCGTTTATTTGGAAATAAAAATTAAAAGTCTAAGCTTATGGGATCATATCATTTCGTGCACTCTGGTCGATATAGGATCTGCAGCGAAAACCAATGAACCACATGAAAACGGCAAAGCGTGAGAATGTTATTGTTGAGAGTTATGACTGAAACACTACTCACAGTTGATCGCAGCCGTCGAGTTTCCTCTGATATTCCTGTCAGTTCGTTTCCATAAGCAGAACTCACCATCAGTTTGAGCCCGCCAGTTGTGCGTAGTCTTGCTGCAGATGGGATATGAGCTCCGATCACGCTTTTATTAGGCACCAGTGTTGAGCACTGCGTTAATGATCTCAAGCTAGGCACGACTGAATCATCATAGTTACATGCTCAGCCACATTCGTTTACGAGAAATATTCCGATTGCCCGGTCGTCTCGAGCGGAGACACAGTAACTGTCCTGTTAACTTCGATCGATGACTCCACGACTAGAACTTCTCTCCAAGTTGAAGATCGGAGAAATCATTATCTAGTTGCGCGATATCTGATGCATTAGTAATTAGTAGAGGCTTTGTTTCCCACGAAGTATACAAACTTACAACTCAGGAAAGTTTATGTAATTAGACAGCTGTGATCATCTATGCGTGATGTTGAACTTATATCACCCGAATGTTCTATAACTTACCGGCGTTTAAAATGGTCGAAAATCCAGTGTAGCAAACATAATCGTTCTTTGAATATTCTTTATCAAGCCAAATTCACAAATTTCGTACATGGCGCAATTTTGTCCAAGTAAAACGAACGAGTCAAGTGTAGGTATTAATCAGATACCGTGTTGTCATAGTTATGATGTCAATGGAACAGTTTCAGTCTGATTGTTCGTGATAACGATAGTGGGATATCACAATCGCTCAGCTTGACTATATTCAATTTAAACGTTTTTAGCTTCACATTTACTGTTAGTTACTTTTGAAGATATATGATAGTTTTCAGGTGAACCATGAATGAGGCTTTCATTAGCTGAAGCTTATTTACTTTTATTTGCAAAGGCCACAAAATTGGAAGTAAACGCGAAAGACCGATACTTGGCTTTCTGTCTTCTAAACGAAGGATGATCTATAGTACGCACAGGGGATCAGGAATCGCGAGTTGCGTCGGATGCTGCTGAATTTATTTAACATATTGTCCGAATACACGTGTTTTGTTGTTCGTTTGAACGCTTACTAGTCGGTCGGCGCTGTAACTGCTAGTGGACAGATAAACACAATGACCATTGAGTACAATTGATTTGTGTTTTACTAATCAATAAAGACTTCAGTAAGGT
>LOND01000661.1:2076-18533 GCA_014220965.1 Paragonimus kellicotti | reverse complement strand
GTGCATGTCGAACGACAGATAATGAGTGAGAAATTAAGGTAGTTTTAGAACTTCTCAAAATTATTCAACAAGACTTTATCGAAACTGATGGTTTTGCTATCAGCTCTGCTCTAGAAAGGTTACAATGATTCCATTACCGAATTTTCGGGTTTCAATAAATGATAAATTATACACGTGACTGGTAGTTCCAGAAAACAACCTCAGCACACAACACTTTTGGGCTTTTGTGTGAATACAGTTATATATGTAAAAATGAACACACACCGATTTGGAGATTTCAAGAAAACCTATAGAAATGTCTAGTTCTGGACAAGGGAAAAGTGTTTTCACGTGGCTAAAGTCACCGGGAGGTATGTAAGAACTGGAATCAATTTAGCTGGTCAGTAGAGAAGAAGGCTGTTAACAATTAATGTACGTTTGTTTGATTGACATGCCAGAAGTTTGTACACAGTCGAAACTAAAGTGGTTTCGTTTGTACTTCAATATAATAATTCGTACAAGAACGGATTAACACTAAAAGCATTTCATTAGAAACAAATGAATATGTCGCGATATTGTATGTTGAGAATTTCCACAAAATGGGAGCGTTAACGTTCTTTGTTTGTGACGGAGTGAATTCACGCGGCCAAGCCAGCACACATATCTATCTTACTAGACCAATCTTGATTCGGCATGTGGGGAACGCTGACTTTTCCGTAAAAGATGTGAAGAACTGCCACTGAAGAAATTCTACAAAACTGAGAGTTTGTGATGACGAATAGCTTTAGTTATTCATGTTACGAACTGAGACACTTTCGAAACAGTTCTTCTGGAGACGTGCACACCACCCAGCACGGCTCTTTTCCAGATTTTCATCCTCTCTTATATCACAGCCTTCGCGACCACCTTCCACTTAGTATGAATAGTCAGTATGCAAATTCACCTCATGGAATTAACGTACTTCTAGAGCCGAATATATACCGTCTGAGTTACGTCATCACTATGTGGCAGACGCGATCAAGCAGGCCCCAACCATCCGGGACTTTTTTCAAACATGCATCGTATGTGTGCATGAGAACGGAATTCGTTAGATATATTTCACGCACGTGTCTCAGCATATGTACAAATAACAGACAGGTAAAAAATCAATGTTTGATAGTTACTCCCCCACTTTTCGGAATGGGGTAACCTGAGAATTTTGGAATGATAACTGGAATAGTTCAAACGGAGACATACATAGTTTGATTATATCGCTCCCAACTGACATTCAGTGCTTGGGTCAGAACATACCGAATTAACCAGACCTCTGAGAAGGAACACTATTCGTTGGCAGCGGTAAGTGGTACATACCAGTAATGGTTATCCAACCGTCATACGCACACTTCATTATTAGATCGGATACATAGAACTTGTGTTTATTTATTGCAGCAGGCTGTCAACACAACGGATCAAATGTGGGAACTCACGTCGTTTTCACTGGCAGATCAACAACTGATGATCTTCCCTTGTCCAACAGTTGAGATGCGCTGAGCTGCTAATTCTCTCATTTCGTAAATCCAAGCCATATAATTTGTGACAGTAAAAGGAAAGTTTTGATGTTCAATTGGTTGTAAAATTGGACTAAGGTCAGTTTCAGTAGGAGAATACTTCCACATTAAACAGATTTCCATTTGGTTTTAGTGGTCTGCAAAGTGTTCGAGGTGGAAGAGTTGAAAACGTTAACTAAAAAAGAATATTCGTATATCGTCTTGCTGCAAACGTGGCAGGATTGCCGCTAGCTGTTTGTATTCTTTCAACATCTAGGTTGGGTAGCGTGGATCTATGAGGAAAGAATTCATCGCAATATACAGACAAGTTATGTCTGTGTTCAAAAATACACAAAGTGAGATATATCACCCATGTTCAATTACTGTACAGTTGATGGGCACATGAAGTTTTGTATGTAAGAAGTAATTGGGATGTATAAAAGAAATGAGGCATAATGTACTAGTTTATTTTATAATGTGGCCTGCGAAACACTCGTTAATCACATTAGGTAAAATGATCAATTAAATATTAGCGTACAGACTTTGTAGTATTATACGAAATTTTCATTTAGCCTTGCATTCACCAAAACTGATCTCAGTTGACCTGTGTGTCAACTGCTGGGTAACACAGGTGTATCTGCTGTAACATTTCGACTAATTTGTAACTTTGTGGTTTATTAAGTCAAATGAAAATATCCAGAATTTGAAAAATTAACAAGTTCAAACATTATGGAAGGAGGAAAATAAGGCTCCTTTCTGGACAACTCGTAAACTATCGGTAATTTGATTTCTCACTGATGTCACCCCTGACCCAGTCGTTTTCTTGAAGTAAATATATCTACTACACGTCTGGTGGCATTTGAAACAAATTAGACACAAGAAGCTAATCGAATCGGAACGCAATAATAAGCCATGGGATTCAGTGATTGTAGACAGAGTTTAAAATTAGTTTCTAATTGATAACCATCACGTGATACATGAGCAAAGAAACAGAACTGAAATATTTATACAACCAGATAGGCTGGTTGGGGCTTCAGCTGTTTTGAGAAAGGTAGATGAATGGATCATGGTCTATATCCTCCGTGAATGTTACTGTTTGTGATAAACCAGCAAACAAAATTTCGAAACAACTCGTAAGTGATGAGTAGTCGGGGATTTGGTTAATTTCAAGTTGAACATCACCCACAATTGATCGCAGCTGTCGCATTCCCATAGACTTTCCAGTCGGCCCCTTTCGAAAAGAAGCACTAGACTCGAGTTTCGCTCTCATTAGAGCTCGTCAGTAGTGCATATCCTTGCCACTGCCGGGACTAGAACTCCGGCCATGCTTTCATGAGGCAGATTCTTGTACGAAAATAAATTCATTTATGAGTAGGACTTGGGATAAAAGCTTACCACTAGGGAAGCTTAAAATGAAATTCAACTTTCTGTGAACATAAAACCGACTCGTTTATTTTTTTTATTTAAACCTCCCATGATTTTACACTGCTTGCAATCATTCACAGTATCCAATTTGTAACGACACATGTCTCAAACTGCGGATCACAAGGGTCCGTTTCTTCTGGCAATAAATAATTTGGGTTGTTTTAGACTGACGCTGAATGTTACGTAAAGCCTATGATGGTTTGTTGTTGCATGACCAGGCTACGTATCGCTCCTGAGCTCCGAAAAACGCACACATCATAACTGAATCTGCGTCCTGCTGTGTGTACCAAATCTGTCGCTGTGTCAATTCACAAAAAACAACAGACATTTTGAAACTTCTGCTAATCTTTTAGCTTTAGACCAAAGAATGCTAGAAAGTATGATGGAGTAATGAGTTGGTAATTTTGTGTGCTGTGTTTTAATTTCAGCAAGATCACCGTATTCATGGGATATTCCATGAAATCAGTGCACCATCTCTCACAGTACACGGACAGCGCAATGTTTGGTCATTGCTCAACTTGGTTAGCTAGTACATCTAATCATCATAAACACTGGAATTAGTTTCTTTTCCACATTAAAGATAACCGTCTTCTTTTGGTTTATTAGGGACATATACAGCTCCAACTGTAATAACAGTTGCACCTAGGGTGTCTTGCCAAGCCAACAACATTGGTCTCAATATAATCCAAGACTAGGAAATTCCCTTATGACTGTTACTTTCTTATGCTTCGTACCTATCGGGATCAATAATAAATTGACGCACGGCTGGTTCAAGTTGTTGCGCTCGCTTTGCGATATCTCTTTATAGCTGGGTTGTACCTATTCGAATAGGCGAGTTATGCAAACCATTGTGATTTTACAGATTTGATAGGTTGCACGAAAACACAAACTTTTCGTGCGGAGTTGTTGATCGGTCGAGGCTAACTTGAACAACTTACTTTTAAAAGCTTTGGGCGTGTTCGTAATGAATTAGAACAGTTCTGACTTAAAACTAAATTGTGATCTTCCAGTTACAACTTGAGGCAACAACGGGGTGACTAACACAATCATCCTACTAGCCTACAGTTAAAATTTTGACGTCAATCCGAACGTGAACAATCAATTCCACTCAGACTTGAAGTGTGCAGTCTTCGTTCACGTTTACACAAGTGCACCCATTTCACAATCACTTGAATGGCTTTCTCGGAATACCGATCTTTCTAAGAAATATGAAAGCATACTTGGGCTGACATACTTCTAACGGCTAGGACTATATTCACACCACATTCCGGGCACTTTACATAGTTCTGCAAAACAACAATGAAGTCAAGAAAACAGTGATTTGAAAATTGTAGATTTTGTTTTCGTATAGTAACATTGATTGGGCTTATTTTATGAAATTTACTGTTCAGGGTTTTATACGCATGTTCTTACAGATCACCTGCTTCGTTTGCTACCACTTACCTGAGAGTTCGTTCCAGAAATTTTAAAGTTTCTGTCGTTTTTTTTACTCCTGTGAATCACTTGATCAAAGTGATTCCAAGAATGTTACATAAGAGTAAGGCCGATTAATCACAGCAACCGAGTAGAATGGCCAAAATCCATAGGTAGTATGAACGTTGATATGGGATTATGTCGGTAACTTGATACAATGTCCACTGAACAACCTGTTGATTATCGGTATGTAGCCATAGGCGCAGACGACTAAACCTGACGTAGAAGTCTATGGCCCGGACCGTTGATGATATGAAGAAAACCTAGCAGTCCATCTTGTTTAGTTGGCTAGAGAAAATCCTTCATATCGATTGGATTGCAATCGCCTTTATTGTACGACTGGTTGAGTCACTGTTGAGTGGTCCACTCTGAACATATCAACAATTTTCAGTGTCCATTTTTCCAAAACGAAATCGAGACTTAACAGGACAACTAATTTTGTTATATAGTGTGGAACTTCAGAGGCATGAAACAGGCAACTAGCATTAAGACCGTACTTGTTCACTGTTTTTCTCTGAGAACGGTTGACGCAACGATCTCACTTTTGTGAAGATGAATCAATGATGAAGTGAATCCTGGACAGTCACCTTAAAATTCACCTGTGATAGTGTAGTGACGTGTTCCTCCCAGTGTGTCTGCTACCATTTATTCGTTTGTGATGTCACATAATTTTCCACTTCCGAAACCTCTGAATATCATTTTCCTGAGTGACCCCAAAGATAACGTTAGATGAAACAGTGAATCGCTTATTTTCCACAAAACACACTGAAATCACCTAGTGGTTGTAGATGGAAATGTACTGAGTCAGTTAAAATAATTTAGGCTGTAGATGCGGTCGTGTGAAAAGCAATGAGAAGTTAAAGGAACAGATTTTAACAAGACTATTCAAACAATCAGCACGAAAAATCACACAACAGCTATAATAAGAACGACAGTAATCAGGCAATCAATTCCCCTTGGATGATAAACCAATGTACACATGCAACCATCCCAGAACAATTGCAGTGTAAACGGTATATACTGAAATTGTTAGCTTGATTGGAAGTATGAGGGTCAAGAATGACAACAAATGAAGCCTGAATACACTTGAATCTGTGCCGGGTTATTAAAAAAATGTCTGTAGGCAGTAAAATGTTTGGGAAAGATGGTTAGAAAAGTCAGCAACTTCACTCAGGTAACAGCAAGGAAGGAGCGATATGACTTGAGAACATCGGCCGGATCACATGATATCAAACAGATCCCAGGATGCAACAAACAAACAACCGGTTGGCGACATCAAGGAAGAGTTTTCAACCTCAGTCCATCAGTTGGATTAACACCATCGATCTCTCAGGAAACTTCGGTATGGTATCTTGGATGAGGGCCTCAGTTCTGCGAGTGAATCCGTCAGCTTGTGATAGATTGCGACAGACAGGTGGAATTTCTTGGATTAGGAATATTTCACCTTTAAGTGAATGTTTATTGCAGTTCAGGCGACTGGTTTGATGCTGCATATTGAATCAGCTGCCTCTGGGATGGTGGTTTGTGTTAAGCCTATGCAAAGTTGCAGTGGGTGTTGCGATTTGTAGAGAATATCCCAATCGCGTAGTAGGTCAAGTCTGACATTAACAAACCATGGAAAAGATTAATTTAGACGGTATACCCAAACTAATACAATATCAGGTGTTTTAATCCGTTCTGTCGCACTCCTCAGTGGAACGAATGCATTCTCAGCCGTCAGCGAAAAGGCTCAGCACCAAAGCCATGATGTGGCCATACTAGTCAGTCGAGCATCGTGGGGAAATTTTCAGAGCAAAATATCCGGACGACTCGAATGGTTATTCTAATTGCAAGTTTAAATGTTTTGGCCATTGATACATCGTTCTGAAAGAGACCAAGAGCTTGCGAGATGTTTGTTCAGAAGTCTGATTCACAGATAGTATCTTTTAGGTTGTTGCCTCCGACAAAGCAATCGATATGGAGCCATTGGCAAAGGTGCATTACTTCACATGTACAGAAAACGAACGGCAGCCCAATCTTGATAGCCAGAAGGTGAGACGCTTTATGCTGCATCCCGCCTTCTCTGTTACTGCGCATGAAATGCCAGGTTCACGTTATTCACGTAGAGGGGATCTGGCAAATTTGGAGGTTTCCGTCACGTGTAGGCTGGACAACAGTCGTCCAATAGAATAATAACATTCAGGAAACATGCCGTTGATCTCTGCATTATATTGGCAAGCTTTAAGATTATCCATGAAAAGCAAATTACGAACTCATCGGCTTTGTAATAAGTCGCTCCTTGGACAGAAGCAAACTATCAGCTCGACCCTACATATTAAAGCAGTCCGAAAGTTGCTACTGACAAATCTGCCTGTAGTTAATTGTGCACTTTAAAAACAGTTTTTGTTAGGGGATTAGAACCTGAAAATTTCTATCTGTTCCATACGGTTTGCAAGGCAATATTGCAAGATGGACCAGGCAGGCGCTTAAATGATTATCAAATGCGCTCTCGAGACTTTATGAGCAAACGTTACCAATTAGACTGGTCTGAAGTTTATAGGATTTTTACATAAGAGTTGGCGAATGGCGAAAATCCCTAAGGTTTCGAGAAGTCCAGGTTCATTAACAAAACTATGACTAACCCGTAAAGTTATTTAGCTAGTTTTTCAGCACTATTATTATAAATCTTGAGATTAAAAGACCATGCCCCAAGGAATTCGTTCCGAGGCGTCGCCACCTTATTAAGGACAGTGTGTGTGATGTAGAAATCGTCGGTTCTATAACATCGGTAGAGCAGTTTTAGCTACGGACGGTAAGCCCTGGAAGTTGGCAGTGAGAACACTCAGACAGCTATTACCACCAATGCTTTCGGTTCTCGAAATTTAATTAGTTAATTCCTCTACCATGATTCTGCTGGAAGCTTCAGGGACAGCTTTGATCGTCAGTTGTCGAAGTTCAGGATAATAATTCGGCACCGGCACTGAAAGTCTGTGTGAGTTGCAGCTGAATTGCGAATAATTCTTTTTTGGAGTTCTGTCTTTAGTCTTTCAGTTGTCATCGTAAGATAGTTTAAACGTTCAAATTTGCAGATTACACTTGAAAGGGCGTCTACATTGAGCCACCAGTAGTCATTTAGTAATTGGTATGTTCTGCATTCGGTGGACGAACACCACGGATTTCTTGAGTCATGCTACTCAGTAAGCTTTTAACGATATTACCAGTAGTGGGGGATGCGTGCACGTTCTCAATCAATTTAGCCGTGCTAAGTCGATGTTCACCATCAGATGCATGACCGTTACCTTGTAGGTCGAATTCCACATGCCTTGATCTAGTCTGGAAGGCTTGTGTGTGTTTCTCCACTGGGCAATCCAGCGAATTTTGAAATGAATGCATATGCAAAACCGCATTATAAGAGCGAACAGCAATAGAACCTGGC
This sequence comes from Paragonimus kellicotti, assembly GCA_014220965.1. NCBI lineage: Eukaryota > Metazoa > Platyhelminthes > Trematoda > Plagiorchiida > Troglotrematidae > Paragonimus > Paragonimus kellicotti. The sequence goes on along the minus strand of LOND01000661.1, from coordinate 10,715 downwards.
TGTACACATACCTCATTAGCTTTGGCATCACCCTAGGGGCAATCGAAATAACTGTTATGTGGAATCTGATAAAATCCCACTGTGGTCCACTTATACCTAGGCACAGGAGGCAGATGGTCAGTAAGCAACAGAGCAGAAATAGGTGGATTGATAAAATACGCTGGACAGATGGATTTGGTATTACTGTGAATTATACACCATACTGCTTCGGATCAACCAAAATGAATAGAATCGTTCAACATCGGCGTCTTTCGGCAGCTGTTGTAATTTTTCTGAGGTGCAAGGCCATGAAAAACGAATGCAGCACCTAGCAGATGTACCGGTTCATAGTTATTATCCTCCATGCATCAAGTTTCTGCTAATCTCAACGGTATGTCTTTCAAGCTAACAAGATACTGAGCGTAGTTCACTGATTTCACTCAAAAGAGATGCTGCATTCCTATAGAGACGACAAAATATCCTTTCCTTAAGTCCGAGTTAAATAACTTAATAGGTGTTTAATTTTATAGTCAAAATCTACCATTCTCAAACATCTTGAGCTTCCCTCGGTTTTGACGGAAAAAGAAATGTTTCAAACTTTTTGGAACTATCCCTATAGGTGTGTTATCGCACCCGATAGTTTCTGGGCTCGATTGAATATATGTTACTTGTAAAACTCATAGGCTAAGTGAATTCGGAGATTGCTTCCGTCGATTAAGACTGATAAATAGTTTATACACGTTGAGAAGTTGTTGACGGATGGTGGATCAGTTCACCAGGACAGTTCTTTTCTCTGGTAAGGTTGTTACGCATAAAATTCTAGGTTATACAATGCGTGACCAATGAACTTGTCTGAAAATGCCATTGGCTTTCACTCCTGTAAAACCAGACATAAACGCAGTAGGTCATATAGCGACACTGACCTAAACAAAGTATTGCACTGCGTGGAGGATGGGGGCGCTATTGTTGATGACGTTCGTTTTCCTATATTTCCTTTACTTGATCTACCAAGAGAAGCTTTGTGCCTCATTAGTCGTGTGAGTGTTTGAGCTGATTATAACGGGGTTCTATTGTATCATGTAGGCAGTGCTGAATAAAAATGAGTTTCTCTACGGTAATCCTGTCACAAGAGTCTAGGAGTGACTGTGGACCGCCAGATCACTTAAGATTAACTTTTGACGAAATTGCGTAACTTTGATAATGTTTGTCTATCATAACTCTTTCACACTACTCAGATGCTGATATCTCACGCATAGAGCTCTCAAACTGAATGAATTAAGAGAGGTTAACTTGGATTCTTCTATGGCCAATTTGGACATGATCACAAATTGTTTCTTAGGTGGGACGTTATGACTAATTTGCCTGGATTTTCTCACCAATTCTGCTGCATGTATGAGTCATAACGACGAAAGAGTTCTGGACCACATTTTGGTAAATCGAATCTAGGCATGACTGCTTTTGATTGACGGATTAATTTGCATGAAATGTGTTTCCGACCACACCCACAATGCTGGTATATCCCTTCGAGACTTCCTGCTATATTTACTGTGGTCACGTAGTTGAAACTAGATTAGAAGTTACAGCAAGTTTGTTAAGTGCAGTTTGTTGGAGTTAACTATTCTCACAAGCTGTTAGTTCTAATGGTGAAACTTCAAACCATCTGTTGACTCGTTTAATAGTACCAGACGGTTTTTAAAGATAGTTCAATATAAGGGCGCAGAAGAAACGTTTATGAATATCGACGCATAAATCAAGACAGGAATTACATTGCAAAAATAGGGTTTGTCGTATCCAATACTGCGAGGGTATTGCCTAAATCTTTCATTTTTTCCGAGGCTATGTTTCACGTATGGCTGTCACATATTTACGAAAGCACAACTTTATGCATAATGACTTACTTGCATCTGTGACTTTCTGCACACTGATGTGATAAACTGCCTTTACCGACGAAACTTCCACAGTTCTGACTCTGTGCTCGAAGATCCACCAGTTTTATTGCCGATTTCGAGGACAACCTATTCATACGAGATGGCAGCTGTTAGCTTGACACGCACTACATGCATCATATAATCAAATCGTTCCGTTACTCAGAGGTTGATGGGATCCTAACAACGGGCCATCTAGTCGAATTGCAGCAATTTGTACTAGGGTAATACTTCATATATAATTTATGACAGATGCATGTTGCTCTTAGGATTGTTTCCAACCTTAACGTACGGCATTACTTTAATTGACGGATGTGGCAACGCCAAACAGTTCCAGTTACTCACTGGAGATTTACAAAATCACCCCCGCGCAAGATGTATAAACTGCAATAACTTAGTATTATTGACGAAACTGAAACTCGGTGACAGCTTCAATAGTCGGCTATGATCAAGTCATACCAATAGAAAGGTATCCAATGAATTCATAGGAGTGCAATTTGTTTATTTCCAAGCCAATGCCTCCACTTCTACCAGATACGCATACATGGCAGTGAATTGCAACAAGCAGGGTAAAAGTATGTATAAAATACAAACGTTATTGTCTGTTTTACGCAAACTGATTAGCTACAGCGTTGTTTAATTAGGTACAGCTTGGTTACCACTACGATCTCTACTTATCTATTTCAAGGTCTATTTCATAAGAGCAACCTCATTCCACAGGTCTGTTTATTATTGTGCACATAAAAGCACCATTACAAATCTCGCTTTGCAAAAAGATCACGCGGTTCAGCCTCATGCTCAGTCGGTAGATCATATTCACCTCCTCCATGTGCTTTCTATCAGTTGAATTACTGTGTTTACAAATAAAAGTAGGTCACCTATCGTGTAGCAAATCCTTTGTTAGTAGTTGTATGTTCATCGATGTTCACAAAATGTCATTGTTAACATGCTGTTTGATTTCAAGAATGGACCCTTAACTGGGTCACGTTTTGTCATATTGTCATCATCTCTGTCAACGGTATCAGCGTAAACAAGACATTCACTACGTTCAAAACTACTTCCGTTTTTAAAAGATGTGAGTAAGTAGGCTTATTGTCTTGTATTGTGTCGTACAACAAGAAACTAATGCATTTAGCAACAAAGTTGGTGAACTTATTCATTACAAGCTACGAGGGATTGTTGCCAGAACACATAGTAAGCTCACAAATGTTTTTTTCCAGAGCGTACGGCTACATGTGTGCTCAGCTAACCAGTTCATGCATATAGTGTTCAAGTGGCACTGATAATGCAGGACATAGTCTACATCATTTTGCTTATCCTGTTTGGTCAGTTGCTTAGTTCAGAGCACTGTCATGGATTGTTTTCGAACAGTATAGTTATTCTGTGGTCATAGTGAAAAGGCCGGTTTGGGTATGGGTCAGCACTTTGTATTTATTTAAAGCGGCTGTTATAGAGGGGTTCATTACATTAATCTGAAAATTAAACGGTGATGCCTAAAGGGAGATAGCTCAATCGAAAAGTGATCACGTTACCTTGGTTTGTATGTTAAAAAATGCCACTCCAATGTTTAAAATCCGGCTTTCGGTTCACTAAAAGAATCAGGTGTTTCTTATGAGAACATACAAAGACAACGAAATACACAGGGAATTTACAGGTTGCAGTTTTTGTGGACTGTGATGCACAGCTGTATATGTGGGCATGTTGAATTTTTCAAGACATCGGCATTGGAAGTTTTTATTTTAATCTCGATTTCCGGTCTGTTAGATCCGTTTCTCGTGAGGTGCCTTTACATAAGATAAGGGTGTGCCGTCAACAGGAAAAGAGTTAAACTGTACTGTGGTAACAGCGGAATGATTGTGTGTCCGAATATCCAAAATTGATGACGTCATGTCTTTCATGAGGAAATCTTTTTAATCTAGTTTCTTAGCCACTTAGTGTCATCTGGGATGTACTGTTCGATAGACGTAATGTTTACAAGTGCATTACGCAATAAGATCTGACAAAGGCAAATGCTGTCCAGCTGGTTTGCAACCAAAATTATCCTGCCAGCTAACTAGTTGCGGTTCAACTAAATTACCCTGCCTTTCCAAATATGGAGCTGTGGATTCTGTGAGCGCCTACGATTCGATGATCACAATAACTTTAAAATGTAGAAAAAGCTGGACTTTGGCAACTCGAATTCACCTGTTTAAAATGCGCTTTCTTATTTTTAGGGAGTAAGCATTTCTAGTTAAAGGCATAACTAAAGCAATCAACAGCTCGTCAGAGTTTACGATCACGCTAAAATTTGTATAGAACGATAGAACCTATCCAGGCAAGCACTATCGAAACTTGTCATTTCACATATCAATTAACGTATCTGTCGCACTGTGAAGGGAGATCTTCAAATTGTTGGCTCCTTACAAGCCACTTTTGAATGTATTTTGTTATTCCACTTCAAGAACGCCAGCTCTGGATATAATCTTTAGCAGTTAGTTGTTTCGTGCATGAACCTAATGATCATCGGACTACAAAGATTGTGTGCACGTAAGGTATAACAGTATTTTGCGCTGATGAGGCATGAGTCAGTAAGTATATCTGCGTAACCTAGACAAACTCCATGTAGCAGAGGTATTCCACGGGAAATCGGTTTATTTCGTACTGTTCGACTACCAGCCTAATCAGACTTGTTTTCTGCAACCTACTACTCTTTACTCTTAACAATATGCATTTGACGATTTAACGTTTGTTGCAATATTTTCTGGGGAGTCTTCGAATGTTACTGTGCGGTGGTCTTAAGATGAATTTTCCTCACTTCTATTTATCAAATAAAACTGGGCAATCTTTAAACTTGGAACTAGTAATAGGGTAGCTGAGACTGTTCGTCATAAGTTTATCAGTTGGGAGCGACACGCCGATAGCAGCATATTCATCGCATAGCATTTGGGTATTTTGACATCTATTCGTTTGTTTCTCCTCTTCTTGCGGCCTCTTTTGAACACTTCGTGACGCTGCACTAATACTACTTATTACGTGTCTCACTACATTCAATGAACGTACTATGACATCCACTGTTCAGTTAAACAAACGCCGTGCTCTACCTTTAGTGAATGCATTACCTTCACCTTATTGTCGTTTGTTCACGATGAAGACTTTCCGGAGTTGAACTTACTTTGGTCAAGACATTTTCAATTAAAATACAAAACAAAGGTCAGTAAAACCAGGTTCGTTTGTTTAACGAGCTTACTAGGTCGACTTGTCATCGCGTTATTTACGAAGCCAGATTGCTGTTTATGGAACGCTTAACTTTTGCTATGTGCAGTGATTCACTAGTGTACCACTCCCGCACACATACTAAAACTAACATTTCCCTATACTGGATTCATTTCGTTATTCATGTAACCTGTTTTACTGATCCACATATATCATATGTATATTGATTTTTATGATCAGAACGACTAGCAATGCTCTATTCCAGTGACAGTTCGTAAACCCTCCACTCATATTCAGTCGACTTTCGGAAATTATTTAGAACCAAACTTCCAGAGAACCACTTTTCTCACTTATGGATTGGCATTGCTGACAGCAATAAACTTTTTTTTTCTAAGGCATCCAACTTGAAACGTTTTCTAAACTTCATCAATATGCAGGTTTTATTCGTTACCCAATTAAGAATAACAGAGATCAGACAGCACAGCAAATATAATGCACTGAGCTGGTGAAGCTGTAAAAGATTTTCAACATACAGATCGTTCGGTTGTGTTGTCAACACCCAGATTCCGCCAGTTTGGAATTTGTTGATTCTGATGGAAGGTAATATAGTTAACTAATCATTGATCACAGTAGTTGTTGTGTTCGCTCTATATTTCTAGCATATTGACTTTTCAATGAAACTGTCAGGACAAGAAGAGTGGTAGACACAGTTATTTTGTACTGACGAGTCAGTACCATCTTTAAAATAACAGGAATCGACTGTTTATTTCAAACAATTAGGCAGGTGGGATAGATAGTCGACTGGTGGGTTGCCTCTCCCAACTGACAATTTGTGGGAAACTTATTGTTATGCACTGAAAACATTAGCTTTCGTTTTCTTGATCGATGCTACCGCCAAATAGATGGGGTAGCCATGGGAAGTCCATTAGGGCCCATCTTAGCTGACTTTTTCATGTTAAGGATTGAACAAGAGTTAGCCGCAGACACACAAGACTATAATGCTTCAAATGTTACGAATAGGATACACGAATACTCAGTCATTAGAAACAGACATACAAGCCAAAATAACACGTTTACCACACTTGTCAAATGCTTCTTAATTAACACTGGCTATTACTATTTTCGTCTGAAATCAAAATGATTATCTACCCACCTACTGATTAAATACGGTGCTCACATTCTGCACTGTAAGTCTTCGACGCCAATATATGTGCCATTGGTTCTCGGGTCAATGCAGTGAGATCGACGACATGACCGCTGTTTGCTCCTGAAGGCGGGTAGACCTACTGTCAGTACTTTGAGCGCAACATCAGTCCGTTGAAGTGTGGTCACTGATTGCGGTAAATAACACGTCAACTTCAACAACAGTAAGACTAACAAATTATTCAGCCTTCATGTTTGCGCTGGGTCTTACAGACAAATGTGCACGAACAGACTTGGGTCTACCACTGAATTGAAAGCACTAGTAATGTCTGGTGAAATGAGTTGGTCAACAACGCGATGTTCACGAAAGTATTAGAAATATGGCCTGCTGAAATTACCACACGTCAAATTTGACTCATATATTCCGCACCAATAAGAGACTTATGTCTGAGGCTGAGACGAATGTGGATGAGCTGAAAAACTCACAGCTGTCCAAGTAAGATAGTCGGGGGAAAAGTTTTCAAGTACAGTTATTTCACGAACTCACATTGGTTGAAAAAATCTGACTGGCTTGAAAACGGGGACGGCATTTAATCGAAACGTACAAGGTCTCAGGTGATGCTCACGGCTTGAGCACTGTTGATCATTATTGGTGGTTTTCCCGCAGCTTATGGTATACAGTGATACAAAGCAAAGTTTCCAGCTCCATCAGGCTGAATTTAATCGTGAGCCTCACTCCAAATCAGATCGGTTTATGAGGTGTATTTGAAAACTGTCGTTTTGTTTTATGCCAGACACAGACACACGACTGATGGGGATGTGAAGCACGATCTCATATTTTAATATCTTTCGACCGTCCGCTTCACGGGGTTTAAACGAACGCAATGTTTCAAGCCACGCAAATCTATCTTCCAACAAGACGGAAAACGAGTTCGTACAACACAAATTGGCGCGGTCAAATTGCATTAAAAATGAGATTCAATGACAGTGCCTAAGGAAGAATTAACATTTGCTATGATCAACATACGATGATTATAATCAGAAATTGGGTGAGTCTAGTACAGTAGGGTGAATTGTCACACTGTCACCAGCCTGATAGGCCAAACCGTTCATCCATGATCACCGGAGAGCTTGTGACTTCCGTAGACCGTGTCTACTGAGTCATACGTCAGTTCCGCTAATTTTTCGGGCCAAAGTTTTTCATATTTGCGAATGTGCAATGAGGCTGGTACATAGTAAATATAAGTGGCATTTTTCACGATCACCACAGAATGTGCAATGTATCCCTTTATTCATCCGTTTCCACAGATAAATGCCAAATTGTTTGCAGTTGATCGCAACAATACTCCGGTTGATGCGGTTTAACTGAATGAAGCAACGCTACGCGTGAACTGGAAGTTTGTGTGCACTTCCGAACGGATTCGACAGTTTACCATTAGCGCAGCATGATTGAGCTCTTGTCCTTTGACTATCGAATGAATCTATGATAGCACTTAGCCTAGTCAGCCGCCTTTAAAAATTGCTGACTGAGATTCCTGTACAAAAAGTGAGCACACAATCTATTTAACATTCATAACTTGTCCATATTTCACTGATTCCCTGTAACTCGGCTACTCGCGGCTTGTTCAAGAATATTTCTTTTTGTGGCTAGTGTTATGTGCTCTTTCATTTCCATCTTGATGAAGTATCAAGTGTTAACTAGTGTAAGTTTAATGTTGACAATCAAATCAATCTTGACAACTAAGACGGTTCCTGAAACTCATGGTGCACTTGTTTTCATGTAGTCCGTGATATGCATTCATACGGTACTTGACTAACCATTGCTTAACTTCGGTGTATGTTTCAGACATTGATAGCAGGATGAGTTTTGTCATTTTTCGTTTACGATGGATAACTAATTTTGTGTATCTGAGTCGTAATAAAGTTTTTTGGATTCAAACCTCTAGCTGAAGTACAGAAAAATTTAAACTTCGGCAGTGGTGTCTCGGGTAAAACATCACTATAATTTGAGTCGAAAACATGTTTAATTATCGGCTAGAACTACTTGGGAATATTGTGTACCGTTTCACTCAATGTCCTTGAGTTGACAATTGGGTTACCAAAATACCGGTTCATTGACCAGGATAAGGTGACCATGAGTATCAAAGTCCAAATGACTGCTATCCGATTAGTCATCAAGTGTGCTTTTAAACAGAATTAACTTAAACATCAGTGAATTGTTTAATAAGGGCGACTTATGCGATGGTGGCAGTAAAGCTGATCGAAGTGGCTGTCAAAAAGAAGTTCAGTACGCGCTGATCAGGCAGCGAAAACTGAAATGGAAATCTTAAGATTTACCTGTTTATAATGAATCAATTTGCTCTCATAGAGACCAAGAAGAATTTTAAAAAATCGTAACAT
>LOND01000660.1:76063-106817 GCA_014220965.1 Paragonimus kellicotti | reverse complement strand
TTGATGCAAGGAAGACTACACGAGATATAAATTGAGCTTTCAATGCACTTATGTGAGGTAAACGTGAGCAGCATTTTTTTTCAGTTTTCCTTGGAGAGTTTTTGTATGCTAGTCAAATAAACCGTCAATATCGGATTCCAACAACTATAGCTTGACGGTTTATCAGAGTGAACAGGTTATTACGAATGGGTTTACATAAAGTACGTGAGTCATAATCCTGTTTTGTTCTAGGTAAGTAAGTAGGGACGGGTATGTATGTTACATGTTTACTCCGACCACAGATCCAACTTAGCAGCTGCGACAAGGTACTCAAACACTGGACGAGTAGTTTAAACTATGACAAAGGCACATCCAATGAAATCATAATTCCTCCTATGTCGGCCATCGCGAAGGTCCGTGGGAGCGACAGATACGGTCCCTACGGCGCATCCTCGGGTAGATCTGTGTTTAAGAAACTGCTGGCGGCGATACCGTGTATGCTGTTCTTGTCGAAGTGGAAAGAATATTGAACGTTAGACCATTATTGCCTGTTAAATTTGCTATTTGAAACAGATTGTCAATGTCGCCCAACTACATTCTGCCTCTAGGGGGTGGTCATGGAATTCTCACCGATCAGACGACGATACAGCTGTTTAAACCAAGATGGAAGCAAGCTAATTATCCGGCTGGGCCCGTTCAGAACCGCGGAGCAAAACCCTGCCTCCTGAACTACGAGCACGAAGAAAGTGGATACGTGAAAAGCGCAACTTTTGGCCGGAAAAGGTCGTACTGATAACTCCAGAACCCCTGGCAAGAACTACATGGTTCTTAGGTGCGACTGTTGGTCATGACGCTGATGAAGACAATTTAGTGCTGAATGCTCAAGTGAGGACGAAATCCGGTGAAACGGCGGCGGCGTAGTTAGGATGAGTCCACAGTGAGGGTGCGGGCTATGAGTCATGGCGGAACGGCTTGTGCCTAGAAGTGTTCTACAACGTCGAGCACGCAAATGGCTGGTGTGACAGAGAATAGTTTTTACTGTGAAGTAGCTCTTCGGCTTGGGTGCTTTGTTACAAGCATTATATAACCCGGATTCGAGGGGTGTTGATCTAGCAGCTAATCAAGTTGAGGACCAGAGTGGAATGGAGCCCATTTTCCGCTAGCATATTTCGGTCGTGTTCGGATTTTATGTCCCGGTGTATGAGTCTCACAAATTTAGTCACATGATGATCCGACCCAAACCTATCCCTCCCAAGTGCATACCTTGTATATTTTAACTCTCCTGTCTCCAACCGTTAATTAGACATTAACCCAGATGGCTTTGTTTTATCGCATCAGTTCCACAGTTGTGTGGATAGCCAGTTGCCTATTATTGTGCTTTGATTGAGTAGATGCATGCATTACTTGTTTGGAGGTCAGTTATTTCTCATCAGACTTCAGATGCCTTTACTACTCGGAATAACTAATGATTACGAATGTCGTATTGCGGATGATTACAGAAACTGAAGGTGCAAAGTGTTCCAACCCTCGGCGGATTACCTCATCCCGGCGGCAAGGCACGTCCAAAAGACAACAGCGATTGGATCGTGGACGACAAGGTGACCGGACTAGCGATCGCTCAACAAAATCGGACCAACAAATGAGGAATTGCAGGCGGAAGATCGTCCAACAGAAGGCGTCGGTCGCACACACCGCGCAGCAATGCATCTGACGTGAGCGAAAACCGCGATTGTGACTTAGACCGTCATTCCTATTCATAAACGCGAACGTGCGTTTGACATGTCAACTAGCGAGTTGGACAATAAATATTTTGATTTACTGGGCGCCTTTTTGCCACACTGATGCCGTGCCTTGAAGCAACGTAATGAATTTGCCGTGGCCAACCGCACTGACGGACGGAGGTATGGGGGTGTGCCTAACGGACTTTGAGGCGATTGCTGCGTGTAACGGACTGAAAGGTAAGACAAAACGTTTGGCGGCAACGAAAACGCTGCGCACAGGTCTACAAAAGCTGCCTATGCCCTCAGTAAACAAAAGAAGGCTGCGGCCTCGTATCGAGAAGCACGGGCGGCACTGTTTCAGGAATTTATCAAGGAGGAAGATCGGCATCTGGTAATGGGTCGTTTTCATATCGCCGAGTTTTGCGACGACCATGAGCTGGTTCACTATCAATCTTTATTAGAAGCGGATTGGCTGGTAGAATCAACAGACTCAGTATAAGTTGCAGTACATGCGATGGACTGAAGGCTAGATGAGACTTTGCCCTTCTGAAGAAGTCTAGATTAGACGCCCCCTGAACCACGACAGACGGCTTGAATTTGACGCATCTTGCCATACTTATGGCACTTGAAGTTTCAAAATGAACACGTGGGTCGAGAACGCTTATGACCACATGACTAACAGTTATCTCAGCGTCAGCATTCAGACTAGAATGATGTGGTTCAACTGCCGTAAATCTCTGTCAAGTTAAATTTCCCAATTGCCGCCGTTGTTGGTGGGCCCGCTTCCGGGCGCGGTTGGCGTTATATAAAACAGCTCAGTCTTCACTCACCGCGGCATTTACATCCTGAGATTGTTCACGGACAGTTCTAGCAGATTAGAAAGATGTAACCCTCAGTAGTAACAACTTTTACTGAAAGAAAAGGTCAATTAAAGCTCAAATCCAGAGCTAGTTTCCATGCCGTAAGTTAACACGGCACATCAGTCAATAAGGTCGGGGTTTAAACAGTATTGTGTACAACGTAATTATTCATGTAGTGAAGCAACAATAGCACACACTGTTGGGTTGTGAACTACCTTTCCTACAAATTTCCGTCATTTCCGGGTGCGCAAATGGTCGTTCTGCTCAGACGCAACCAATGACCGGTGGCTTGAATGAGTTCCATTCCGTTCCGCCGTCCCTCATAACTTAGCGGTGAGTAGTTGTCCAGCTTGTTGTACGGGCACGCTGCTTGCTTCAATTTCTGAGGAACTTCCGCATTCGATGTGAGAAATTTAATTTCCTTATGTATTTATTCGGTAAGTACCCTATCAAATCCAGTTTTTACGAGCGCTTCCTCATCAACCGTTTAAAAGATAGATTTTTTTCTGTACTGATCAATAATGTGAGAGGTATCTATAGGGTCAACATATTACGCGTGACTCAGCGTGCACTTGAAACGCCAGCGAACGATTCAAGACGCGTTACTCAGTGAATTATCTTGAATAGCTAAAAGCGATTTAGCACTACTTCAATCACGAGGTTGTAGAGTATTGTCAAATTCGGATCGTTCGAAGTATTCAATAGCATGCATCCATTGGGTAGATAATATACGGTCAACGAAAGCCCAAAATCCCGGACTGGAGAACCTAGCGCATACGTAGATTTTATGAATGTCTACACAGCCGGTCTTTAACGCTGGATTCTTCGAGAATTCCTCCACGCTGGAAAGTCCTTCGGATAGGTCCGTATTTGTCGAAGATGTGGCTGCTGATTGCGCTTATGTAGCTGTCCTGTGTTACACTCCAAACTAAGCCCCTGGGAGATTAAACAGCCACTCACCCAGCGATGCCTACGACTCTTTTAATTCAAGAAATTTACCTCTTCCTACTTCTTAGGCCTTCAAGTGTACGGCTGGGGTTAATTATATTTATGCCGTTTATATGCTCACGATACGTTTTGGTACCCGAAATATATACAGGGATCCGGTTCGAAAGAAGAGCCATTAGAGGAGGTGTGAAGGACTTACAAATCTTGTGGTCCGCCGGAATTTTCCATTACGACAAACCTTGGACAACGGTTGAGGCATGGATTATTACTGGCGAGGGAAATTGTGTAGGTTGCGTAGAGAAAGGCTTGAACTGCAGCTGAGATTGCTGGATACCCACAAACATCCCGAATTTTTCCAATAGAACCAAGAGAACGTGACATGGTAGGCAAATCCCAGTCACCAACCCGTTGCGGTCATGTGAAGGGCGTCGGCAAGACGCTGGAAAGAATCACCGAAGTCATTAATCTTCGGTATAGGTCTGCCGAAGCTTGATGTCGACCAATTTGTTAGATAGCCATGACGCTTTCACTGGTTTCTTTAAAATTTTGCAGGTAATGCTGCGAATAGGCTGAATGATGAAGTCAGGTATTCCCGAGTGGATGGCCGCAGACGCTCAGCTACCTAGCTGACAGGGTGCAGTATCACAATGCCCCAATTAGGTAAGTCAAAAGAGTTAAATGGATCTACTAATTTGATCCGGTTGGTTGAACGATTGCCCAGAGGCCTACAGGAAAGATGGGCTGATCTGGCTGACAACATAATGACTTCTAGAAGGGAGCCCACCTACGCCGATTTATTAACCTTCATTGAGAAAAGAATATCTGTAGCTAGTAGTGAATATGGTCAACCGGTTAGATCGTCCGATGGTGAAGTTCATTACTTCTGACAGTTTGGAGACGGCTGACATCACCAAGTTCATACGCCCTACAAACCTGATGGCCACGAGCTTGAATAATGAACCCCTCCGTTATTAATCGTGGACGAGTGACCACAACCTTGCGGACGGTATGCACTTCGGTGCTTAATCGTTTGAGCAACGCCGGAGTACAGTCAGATTCAGCAGATGGTGTTTTATTTGTATGAAGGCCAGCACATGACCAAGTCATGTAAAGTCCAAGTTATATGTCTGAAGTATGGTTGTGATAGGCATTACCATAATATCATGCACTGTGACGCGTCAACACATTTTCCCAAGACAACTGCAAAGGCTTCACAATGTGATGCAATTTCCACTTGTCCAAACGGTGTTCCTTGGAAATTTCCATCGGTTCCGTTAGTGAGCCAAACATGCTACATGGGACCGTATGAATTTGCGGAAGATGGTTCGAACATCACCTTAGTAGGCAGAAGGATGACTCATAAGCTCGATTTGCTGAGTAATCCCTGTCGAGTTTCGTTTTTCACTCTATATGGTACTCGTATGGTACGGCGTCTCGAAGTGGCATTTGGAGTTCAATTTCTGCACAAGATCAATGCCACTTCAGCTGCTGATAAATTTCCGGTTGCGCAGGTCGATAGGCTATCTACGATGAAACCAAAACAGCGGGCTCACCTAGCAGGAATTAACCTCACTGATATCTTAAAAAAGATGTAGGGGTTCCTATTAGTTTGATGTTCTCGAGGCTCATCGGGTACTTGGAGAAATGTGAAGTAGGAGGGAACCGTACGCTGTTGGAACAGTCCTCGGCCTGAACCTCAGGAGTGCAATTTACGTTTTACCTGGAATATCCAAGCGTGTAAATCATGTGAGGGCTCGATTGGCGTCTTTTTTGGAGATGAAATTCAAAGAATGTTTAATTTTGAGGCGGTTGAGTAGGGCATCCCGGAAAATATGGCTTTGTCAATCGGGGTTACAAGGCCCTAGTCAGAGCGGCAGCATATATATTTTTTCTGGACGGTCACTACCAAACAGGATTATCAATGCGGGCAGGGATGAACCAGCTACATGACAATCGTGCGATGTGTGAACGACGTTCAGCTCACTTAGGCGAAAGTTACTTCGACACAACATCAAAGTTAATGTATGTAGCCGTTATATCTGGACACATTAGCGAAGGCTATATAAGACGGGGCTCTCCCCAAAGCGTTAGTTATGCTGGACGGTGATATCCACCAAGTCATGTACTACGCGACCCGAATAAACCGGATGAAGTGGAAATAGTGTTTGGTAGCTCTGCCATGTATCAAGGCGTGCCTCTTGACCACGTTCTACTGCAAGGACCTCATTTGACCAATAGTCTTATTGGAGCGCCTCTCCTATTTCATATTCACACGATAGCCGTCACTGCAAATGTTGAGATGTTGTCTTAGAAGGCTCGGGTTTAGGAAGTTGGCAAGTGGGCGTTAAGCTTCCTGTGATGGGACTCACCATCTTTGGGCTGATCTCTTGAGGTGTATGTAATTTGAACGTCCACCCATTTTGGTGCAACTTCACCGCTTTTTGCAAGCTTTGTGCTTCATCGGGCGGCTGCTTACCATGTGCATGATTTTATGGACCCAACAGTATCAGATATAAGGGGGAACTTTTATGCAAGCGACTGCATTTTATCGGTCGAAACGATTGAGGAAGCTATATCTGTTGTAGACGAACTTCGCACTCTGCTACAGAAGGGTGGGTTTCGTCTTCACAAAGTGGACATCTAACAGCGTCGAGGTTGTTGAGCATATACCCTTGAAGGATAGAACTGCACAAAACGTTTAACTCAGACCTAGAGCGTTTTGACTATCGTAAACCTTTGGTCTGACGTGAAAAGTGGTAAATGATTGCTTCCGGCTACAGGTGCACCTTACAGATGAGTCGTATACTAGGAGGGATATATTGAAATGCGTTGCTTCCTTATTTGACCCATTGGAAGTAGTTCGCTCCAATGCTACTTCCAGCTTGCAAGCTGTTGTGAGACATTTGTAATTATGGTCCGGATACTTTAGTAGGAGACTGACTGTATAACCTGGGAGAATTGGTTTTCTACTCCGATTAGGGTGCCCCGTTGTGCTTAGTTAGGTAAAGTTCCTGTCATGGAAGTGGAATTGCACTAGCTTTGTGATGCATCAGAGGTATCATAAGGAGCGGTTGGTTGTGTTAGGCCAACAGCTTTGGGCACTTTGATTGTGTTGTTTTATTCCAGACAAATCAAGGGTGGCCCCTCGTAAAATAGTTACTATCCCAAGGCTCGAACTCACGGCGGCCGTCCTCGCAGCAAGACTGATGAGGCTCCTTGTGGACGAACTGAGAATGCGTATCGACCGCGTAGTTCTGTGGACGGACTCAATGATAGTACTGCAGTATATTCGCAATACATCGTCGCGCTTTGCAATATTCGTTGCAAACCGAATGAGATTAATTTGTGAGCATATCACTAAATCGGAGTTGGGGCGTGCGTTCTGAACTTAACCCGGCCAAAGATGCATCGATGGAGCCTAACGTTCATATTCACATGAGATGGACCATTGGCTCCAGGGACCGGATTTTATAGCGCTTACAGAGAAGCAGCTGGTCAGAGTAATTATCTTCTACTGTACTAACAGATGAGGACGGCGAATCTGAGCCCGTTTTGATTATTGAAACTTTAGATGAAGTGAATATTCCATTTCGGAATGTCTGGTACCACGATATTCCACTTGGTTAAAATTAGTTGAAGGCAGTAGCATGGCTCTCTCGCTTCGTTGAGTTCGTTTGCTCACCAAAGTCCGGAAGCCAAAAAGATCCGGTGGAGTCTGCGCCATCGCATGTGTTCGAATTTTACCGAACAACCAATATTTTGTCTACGCTTGTTTGAGAAAAATGTTTTTCATATGAACCGAAATACCTCGTGGTCAACTCCATTACCTGGAGACGTCTGCGCCGTCTATCCCGATTGCGACCGGTACTAATAGACGGTTTAATGTGTCTTGTAGAGAGGGCGAGTGGTGGCGCTGACAAAAGTGACACAAAAACCGCTGTTTTGCCGTCGCACGGCACGATCGCTAGACTTATGATTAAGCATCACCACGAGCTGGGAAGTCACAGGGTGACACACATATGTTCGCACCCATTGAAGAGAAAGTTTGGTTGTCAAAGTGGATGGCGGCTGTCAGGTGCTGGTTTAAAAAGTGTAACAGATGCAAATTACGTTTAAACCGTGTGAGCAGCTAGTGGATCCATTGCGAACAACTGTAGTGATTGCTGCTATGCAACCAGTCCGGTACACTGGGGTGGACTACTTTGGTGTGTTCAAGGTGAACGCAGACAGAAGCAAACGCAAGCGTTACGGCTATACGCTTACTTGCTTCCATATCAGTGATATCCATCTGGAGGTTTCCCGCTTACCGTCGACTGAGTCGTTCTTGGGGTTACCTATTTGATTTTTGGATAGACGAGGTGCTCCGAATGTCATATTTACTGACAAAGGTGCCAGCTTTATACGAGCGGATTAAGAGATGAAAACGTATTCCAAAGCTCCACAAAGTTTACTGTTGTTACATGTTAGATAAGGTTCTAAGGCCACTTGGTATGCCATGTCTTGCTCCTTTTCTTCATGAATTCAGGTAAACAGGACTACCGAGGCGGAATTGTGAATATCGTAGCCAGCCCATTCACCTCCAGCCACCTTATGTTCATTAGGGGTCTTTCCCCAGTGACCGCATTTCTGATGGTCAACAAAGCGCCGATCGGCGCAGTCCCGCCGGTTTGTTCTGAAGAAACGACATCAGGAGCCCTTAATATCCGTGCCATCAGTGGCGCCACCATCCACATCTTCTATCCGCGAATTGCGCCACTACTGAAACCTTCTCTTGGATTCTCGTTGTCGCTGCCGTTCTGCTGGCCACTATAGATATCGAACACCTCCGGCACATCGACGTTTCAGTCGATATACGACGATGTAAACTAATAAGTTCTTTTACATAAAAAAACAACGGCAATCACGCAGCCGCGACAGCCATCAACTCATTTCATGCAACACCGGCTTCTCCACCATTCTATGCGCAACATCGTTAACAGCTCCCACAACTAGTCCAGAAATTGGACAGTGTGCCCGCTGTCACTTCCAGTGTCGTCCACCACGTCAGAACCATCGGTGTTGGCTAAGCTTTGCAGGATGGCCACTGTGAAGTTTAAACTCTCTGAGGAGAGTTCGTACACATGTCCAGACTCACTACAGTTTTGGGACTCTGCTGCATTTTGTTTCCAAAATTCAGGTGCCTAGCTTCCTCGTGGCGACTACCGCAATAAGGTAACCTCAGTAAGATATCAGCCTTTGGTAAGCGTCCCGTTTCGCACTTGCAGGGTCTTACGGACTGCCTCGTGTGCAAAACATCTTCAACAAAATTGGTTTAGTCAATGCTTATCACCAAATTCCGGTGACGGCCGAAGGCGTACACATGACCGTGTATTCACTCCATTTGACTTTTTCGAGTTCTTACGAATGCTACTCGCATTTTCTAGTGCTTCTGAGACGTTTCAGCGCTTTATGCACGCAGTCACTCGCTGGTCAAACCTCATTTATCCCTACGGGGACGACACCCTAGTTACTAGTTCTTCCGAGGATGAGCACCTTCCACGTCTGTGTAATTAGTTTGAACGGTTGACTAACTATGCTTTTGCGGTCACATCGGTAGTTTGAAAAAGATGAGTGTACCATTGCGTTTCTAGGTCACCGGACTTCGGCCGATGATATTGCTGCCAGACCCGACAAAGTTTGAACCATCCAAGTTTGACCTGAGCCATGCTTATTTGGGCAGCTTTGAAGGATTTTTGGCGTAGTGAACTACTACCGTCGATTTATCCGTCTGCGCGCATATCTTTTCCACAGAGACAGTCATAAAATGCCCTTCGCCTAACTCTGTGTGTACGGCCTTTGAAGGGCATGAAGGGGATATCTTTAAGGTAGTTCTGCAGCGTTTCGGCACTAGCGCACAGATGCCGATTGAAACTGACGGTTCTATTACAGTCGACGGGATCGTGATGCAATAGCTCGTAGAAAATCAATGACAACCCTTAATCCACCGCTGTCAACTACTGTAACCTGGGAGTCCCGCTACAGTGCTCCCATCAGAGAATTGCTTGCCGCCTACCTTGCGATACGCCATTTTTGGCATGCAGTTAAGGGCGGACGATTTGCGTTCTGCACTGACCACAATCTATTGGTGTATCCATTGAAATCTTCGTCCGACCGATATTCCCCCAGGAATGTCAGGCGTTTGGGCTGTACGTCATTTTTCGACAGATCTACGACATACCTCAGATGTCATTTATCCTGTTGCGGGCAGACACTCAAGCCTACATTAGGTAAGTGATTATACGCCTATTTCTCCGGACTTGTCCTTCGTGGTTTCTGTGAGAACATGTAACTCCGAGATTGAGCGAATTCCTCAACGTATCTCCCTCAAATCACATCATATTCCCTTGTCCTCCCCTTGGGAATCCACCCCGCGCAACATTTCACATGGCGTGCCTAGGCCTGTGGTGCCAACATCGTTTCGGCGTGTAGTATTAGACTTATTGCATGACCTATCGCACCCTGGCATAAACGTTTCAGTGATGCTTATCACACAACGCTTTGTGCGGCCTGGAACAAACCACGATTTCCGTAACTGGGCTCAGCGCTATCTGGAATGTCAACATCCCAGGATCCACGGGCGTACCAAGAGCCCCATTAGTGCCTTCTCTGTAACGCCAGATGTTCCGTTATCTCATGAGCACTGGCTAGTAGGCTGCCATCAGGGAGCATAAGATGACCTATTTCCACGCGCATTGCTGACTTAGCTTTTACATATGCGTAGTACCGCTTCGGAGTATCTTTGGCACTCCAGGCTAATGCTAGTTCATAGTCGGTTCGGGCATTGTTCCACAGTTCGACAGTGTGGTCCCTCTCGCGGAACTGTAATAAAAACCTCTTATGACTAGTTGTTTTTTTGAAAGTTAGCCAAGCTCTCTTTTCTCACATATGCCTTATCCATTTTAGCTGTCCACCAACGGCGTTTATCTTGTGTGTGGAGTCTGGTCAACAGTTCTTTTTTGCAGGATTATCAACAGTTGAAACGACTGTCCATTAGACGATGTCAGCTGTCGTTCTAAACACCGTTTCAAGGTACTGTTAGTTCCCTTCCCATGTAAGATATGGTTAGATCACTAATTTGATCCGTCCTTGGTAATTAATTTGATTCCCAAGTACAATGCAACAGGTCAACAGAAGCATGCTGAATATTGAAATATACAGACTGATTGGATCCTAGTAACTTAGGCTTCCTGTTCGGAACCCGTGGATCGTCGAATTCACTGACCTTGAACATTTGTTACCATGACAGTAATAATAACAGTGCAGTTTTAAAAATTAACATTTTCATCATGGCGGTAAAACAGTTGATTTTATCATCAATTTTGATCAGACCAATAAGAAGTCTGCTGCAGCTCAAAAAAAGAAAAATTCTGCTATTAGTGAAATAAAGTTGGACTTAACCAACGAACAGAAAGGAGATCTTTTGAGGGCATTCAAT
The DNA here is from genome assembly GCA_014220965.1 of Paragonimus kellicotti. Classification (NCBI taxonomy): domain Eukaryota; kingdom Metazoa; phylum Platyhelminthes; class Trematoda; order Plagiorchiida; family Troglotrematidae; genus Paragonimus; species Paragonimus kellicotti. The sequence goes on along the minus strand of LOND01000660.1, from coordinate 95,835 downwards.
CTGTTGGATGTAGAAGGCAATGGATTAGTTCGTATACGAGAAGTTAAGGTTGCATTAAGAGCTATTGGGTTCGAACCAACGGCATCTGAACTTCGAAGGTTAATGGCGGCGTATGATAAGGATAACAAAGGTGCATACTATTCTTTAAAAAATCACATATTTAGGTCTTCTCGATTACAGTAGCTTCTTAGATATAATGACAAAGAAGATGACGGAAAAAGATACAAAAGATGATCTCATGAAGGCTTTCAGAATTTTTGATTGCGAGGATTCCGGTTGCATAACGTTTGCGAGTCTTAAGAAAGCAGCTGAACTTCTTGGTGAAGATATAACAGATGAAGAACTTCAGGTATGTTTTAACCCAGCCATCATGTGCTTGCCGTAGCTGGTTTTGAAGGACTAAACGTTATTAGCAAGGTTGTATTCATCCTGTTTTACAGCGACCAACGATTGTCTATCAGCTCAAGTTGATGCACTGACTGCTAAAACGCCGGGTGGTAATGAAGTCATGGAGGTTGTTGACTTATTCATTTACTTGGGAAGCTGCATGGACAGCAGCGGAAGTGTGGATGATTTAATAGTAGCTCGTATCTCTAATGCTAGGGCGGAGTCCGCCAAAATATGGCAACTCTGGCGACAGAGAGGTAACTTTGTGAGGCCTGAAAGACGCGTAGATAAGGCGACAGTGAGAGCTGCGTTACCTTAAGGCATCAAAACTTGGTCTCTCAGAGTAGACAGCGTGGAACGTTTCCAGATAATTGAGCATCGATATCTGCGTTCGATCGCTCTTATCGGATGTTACCAATGGATGAATAATGAAGAGGTTAGGAAGCGGGTAGTGATGGTCAAGAGAACTCTTTTGTTTACTTCCTACATTTGCACAGANTAAAATTAAGTTATTAACCAGATAACTCGCAACAACCGTCAACACAGTGAGAAAGACAGCAACGATGATTGCGTTCATCGTAAGGCGAAATATTTTACGCCAATTGTTGTTCCCCTTGATCGCAATGAAATCACCGTCCACACTTCAAATTTTTCACGTTATGGAGTTCGACAACAACATCGTCAGCGTTGCTCACCAGTCGTGGGTTGCCAAGCCAAGTTAAACTTTATGGGCTGGATTGGGAGATAAGCAACATAACAGGCTGCCTTCGTATCAAAAAGACTGCTCCACAACGAAGCAAATTATACAAGGTGAGAGTGTATCGAAACGCCGGTGAACATAATTTCAAGCCGTATATTTTAAAGGCGATTTCAAAGTGGCCTGCAGGTGTGAAGGCTTTCTGGAGCAGGTATACGACATCCCATCGAGTGACGTCACTGTCCCCATGGATCGTCAGGAGAGACGTAAAATTTGTTTCCTCCACATCCTAGTAAGTTTTACGTAGAATACCTGCCTTGAGGTCAAACTCCATGGACGAAGTTGACGGCATCTTGGCGGACAGGAAGTATTCAGGAGACATTGAGTACTCTCCCCTCAATCACTGCTGGGCGGCATGTCTGGGAAATTGCCTCCCGTTAGCAGTTTGACTTTTTCGTTTGTGGATAAACGTCCTCAACGTAACAAATCCCGTTGCTATCAGGTAGATACCTCGGAAGGAATTTACTCCGGTAATATAGTTCGTTTCTAAAGATTCCGCCAATTCGCACCTCCACACACCCTGTTGTCGAGTATAGTGGAGACGATCGGCACGGAGGTAATTGGTTTCCATGAAAATCCGTTCAGCTTCGCGTGCACATGGAACACGGCAACGTCCCACAGAGAAAGTCCCAGGATTTCCAAGTGTTCTGTCACAAATAGACCACGTGGAATGAAAGGCAATCATTGAATTTATTCTTCCGTGGTCTGTTTTAGCAATTATGCTGAACATCACAGACCACCGCTCGCGCATTACAATGACGATGGATAATTTGATGACACAAGTAGTTTGCTCATGGGAGGAAGCCCCCGCTATTCGCCTACAGCTGAACGCTTTACGGTATCAGCAAGTGGTAGAAGGTAGTTCCAAACCTCTGAGTTTTTCCGTCCCTTTCCCCAAGCAGACGGTGGAAAACATTCAACTGGTGAACGTGAAGCTAGAGGGCAGCAAAACGTACTTGCTGCTGGTAAGTACACTTACCATTTCTCTATTGTCATTAGGTTAGCTATCGGTCTAAGTTTGACGGCAAGTCTACTAGCGACTGCATTGACGATCTGATGAGGTTGATCCCGACAGACAAACTGGCCGCAAATGTCAATTGGCAGGGAGTGAATAATTAATTCTCCTTGGCGTCGACCCTGTTCGCTTTCGCAATTGTTTGTACTTCAGACTAACCGTCATGGAACGGCAACACGTCGGAGCGTCTCAGACAGTTGTCAAAGAAACAATTCAACGGTGAATACAGAATTCCAAGAACAAAATGGCAAAGGAAGCATGACAGATGTAAGATGCGACAGACGTTCGAATCGTCTTGAATAAAACAGTGAGAAGGCGGAATTCAAGTGATGTTCTCCGGAGTAACATTTTGTACACTTCGCTCATACATAGACATGTATCTGAGTTGAAGAAGATCGAAAAACTTGGGCTACATGCCCAGTTTAGAATCTCCAAGGTCAACCTCAGGGACGTTCGACAACGTCTGAGAGTAGTCAAAACTGACTGAAAGTAAAACTATTGGATGCCGCCCATCAACATCAGAATTACAAACGAAACCGTTACAACCTACTAACACCAACCTACTGCCAAATTTTGGAGAAACAAGACCAACCGAGTACTTGATTGTGTTAAGTCCGGAGAAAGGTTCAGGGATGGTTTTGATGGACAACGGCGAAGTACCTTGATAAAATGTTTAGAAATTCTTCAATGACACTCAGAAGTTTCTCCCGGATGATAAGTCCTGACAAGATCCAAAAAGTGGAAAAGGAAACCTGCCATAGGCTGGAAAGGTTGAGAATAACATGACGTTACCTCTGTTGGTCAATGCAGGTTGATGTAGCCAATCGCACACGCGCGCCGCATACATACGGACTGCCCAGAACCCATAACCCGAACGTCCCACTTCGGCCCATTATGTCCATGTGTAACGCACCGCAGCATAAATTAGCCCATTGGCTAGTTGATTTGCTTGAACCAGTCAGAAGACAAGTTCAGTAAGTACAGTCTGAAGGACCGTTCCGAACTTGTCATTTGTATAGATGGTCTGTGTCGGAGACAAATTGATGTTCTCATTTGATGTGAATTCTCCGTTTACTAACACTCCGCTCGACGAAACAGTTGACAGCATTTGCGAGCTTTTTGTAAGCAATAATGCCCCATTTCCCATCCCGGTGATCGAACTGAAATCAGTACCATTCTTGTGGACACATAATGTAAGATTCAATTTCCAGACGGATAGTTTCCGACTGGTGGACGGGTTGCAATGGGCAGTCCGCTGGGTCCACTTCTAGCGGATTTCTTTATGGCCAAAGTAGAATCCACATTATACGAAAGCCTGGCAGAACCAGTGTTGCACAGACGTTATGTAGATGATAGCTTGGCCACTTTCATAGTTCAGGTGATTCAGACATGTTATTCCCGAAGGTGAACCAAGCTCATGCGAGCTTAAAGCTGATTGGAGAAAACGGAGCCAGTGACAATCTCTCGTATCTGGGCCTTCTAGTTACTCGAACATCCACCTACAGGAGGCCTACTCGGACAAGACGGTATATAACTTTTGAAAACTACTGTCGGGTGCGGCATAGGAGAAGTCTAGTCAGGACGCACCCCCACATAGCACTGAGTATTTGCACCGAAGGCACAGCCAGAGTTAGGCTTACTGACAGACACTCTGCAGGTCATCGGGTACCCCTTGCGATGTATTAGAGGGTATAACAGAGCAGTCATACCAGCAGTGAAAGTGACGGTGACGAAGAGGGCGGTGTATTTGGAACTCCCGTTTCTGGGAGACAGCTGATCAACAATGAAGAGAAAACGTTCAACAGCTGTCCTATCCAAGGTCTATAACGCTGTAAAACTGTGCACAGTAAACCGAACGAGAACTCTAAAAATTGCCCCGGTTACGAACAAACAATGTATGCCTTTCACATCTCACTATCTATAAAAATACTGGTGTAGCTGCAATATGAGTGACATGGGGAGGACGAACCGCCAACTAGCTGTTCGTAATAAGGAGAATGTTCCTGAATGGCCGGAAACTCAGTCAATAATGTCGGGCGCCTCTGTAGATACCGACGGACGTCACCTAACATCATCAGTTGTAAGGCATATGATATAAACAGGACGCAAAGTAAAAATTCCTGGCGCGTCTTCGGCGATTTTTAGAAGTGACGGGCAACGCATACCCCAGTTTACTGGGGCTTTGAATTTCTATCGTCATGGTACCTCCGTGTGTTCCGAAAACAATTTGTGTTGACGCTGCGGCTACCCTGGTAGTCGGCATTCCCACAATTTTGATTTCCAGTTTTTGTGTCCGTCTATTTAATCCCTTAAGCCATGACTTCCACTCAGGGAACTTTTGACTCGTTTAAAATTAGTTACATGTTTATGTGCAATCATAATATACAGAGTGTTACTCAGGAGAACATCACATGGATTGCGCCTTCTTGTTATTTATTCAAGTTCATCAAGGAAGCGAACAGTTTTAGGTTGAAAAGTGAATTGTGTAAACGCAATTATGTTTGTGTAAATCGTTTTAATTTTCAAATTGTCTCTCAACAATTTTCAGATATAATGACGCCACCTTCAATAAGCTGTCATGGTATCCTGAAAAATAAGCCGGCGAATAAATTGTGTTCGTTGTTGGCGGAATTTAGGAATGAAAGCCGATAAGCGTTCGCAACGAACTAAGGCCTACGGAAATTTTTCGTTCTGACATATTCTGAGTATTTTTCAGGCATTCAATGAAGACACTCGAATAACCCCCGTGAAATGGTCAAAAGACAATCAGAAGACAGTTGTGTTACGCGGGTGGTCGAACAGGTTACAAGAAACTTCGCAAGCCCCGACTTTGAATTTTGCTTAGTTCAGTTCAGTTCGGTTCAGTTTACAGGACGTGGCGGCTAGTAGCCCGGTTGCTCAGTTTTCGTGCTGGTAGACAACGGCTGCTCGCGCTTCGATTGTGAGGATCCTGCTGCAGACTTCGTCTGTCTGACACCAGTAACCTACAGGCACAGAGCTTCAGGCGTGTATATGAGGAAAAGAGAAAATGAGCGGGAAAACGAGAAACAACTTGCGTGCAAGCTCGTTGACAAAATGAAGACAACGATACTGCGATGGTTACGCGTATGTACAAACGCATTTTGGCATAACCAACAGTACGCATGTGATCCCTCAGCTGTATATGTTGCAGTTACATGTGATTGCGACACTTGTGCGGCGGCACTGTGCGGCACTCCAGTCGTATGGTACTAAGGGAGACAATACTGTTCTGCCTGCACAATGAAAAAAGGGTTTGCAGACTGCGCGCGTGCACGACAGCTTATCGTCGTTGTAGACGGATATGGATAAATCAAGAACGAGGAGCATGTGTAGGGATAGCTCCATCCGCTTGAAACCCTCGATTACTCAACGGCGACACCTGAACATCTATACTGGGATAGTCCGAGATGAATTGCCGAGCAACAGTTTTGATGTAATTGCCTCTCTATTCCGGCCCGAGGTCTCTTTTAGTTGCTCGTTTCTTTAAACAGACGGGAATAAATGAAACATAGTTAAGTACCACGTGTGGTGACCAATTCTGTCGATGCTATCTTAGCTTACGATCATCATCTGTCAATCGATCATCTCTGGGGGCCGTCATGAGCTAACAAGAAATGAGATGAGAGGATAAAAAAACTTCCTATGAATGACATTATTGAACTTAAGCTAAAACCGCAATACTACTAAGCAGAAGAGAAGAAGGAGTGTTTGGAATCCAACAGTGAAGACGTCAGTATATAACGAAAGTTTCTATCTGTTTATGACCACAACGGACAATCCCGTCAGTCTACTTCCTGAGCAACCTCACAAATGATATTTAGTTTATGAACTCTCTCTACAAGCTATGTTCAACGGTGCTTGTGTGCAGCCAAATAGTACGGAAGGTTAGAACATTATATCGTACTATAAAAGGTGAGTATGTTATGTGTATGTTTGATAACGGATCCTAGTGTGGATTTGAAACGTCACAATAAATCGTTCACTACTCAGTGTGTGCCCTTTTAAATACTTTAAATATATATATATATATATTCACACAAGTAGCTACATTCGGAAATCTGCTTACTTCCGGATAGAGCCAAATGCAACATAGTTGCGTACACACGGCATATACATTAAGTTACAACATACCAATTCTTAATAAGTTCGAGGAACACTCGGTTCCAGACCCGATCTAGCCTATACTTAAATACTTTAACCGCTGAAGATTTGAGAGTCTATGGGGGCAGCTTGTTCCACGCGTTCACCACTCTGTAGGAGTTGAATGATGCGCGGACACCGTTATTTGCTCTGGGCTTATGGATCATCATATGGTGTCTTCTCAGTTGAGGAATCTTCATCTGCTGACAAAAGTACTGGCTGGTACATCAGTAAGACCCACTGGGATGGTTATAGCCTCTGTTGAGTCTCCACGAAGCCTTCTTAGTTCAAGAGGGAGTAGGTTGAGTTTTCAGCCTAGTAGTACAATCTAAGGGCCTCGTGCTGCGTATCAATCTGATAGCTAACCTCTTCACGCTTTTAGGGCATCGTCTTTCCTTCAGTAGGTTTGGACCCCAGGCCTGGATATTATTACTCCTTATGAGACCCAGCAAACTTTTTGTAAAACGGAATCAGTACTTCCGGCTCTCTGGATGAGATGGTTCTCACGAGCTGAAAAAGCGAGCCTCTTGTTTTCTTCGCCGCCAAAGCGCACTGCGCCATGAGTTTAAAGTCACTGTGATAGATTGATTAAGCAGGTTTCATGCTGAAATGGATAATACACTGGCTAGCGGGCGGATGATGGCCACGTGAATACTATCTGGCTCCGGGAGTTGTCGAGTGTTTGACAGCCGCAGTACTTTCTCTATCGCATGGGGGTGGGGGTGATTTTTTCGTCAGCCATTTCTTCCATTGGTACAGAAGGTAAATCTAGCGTATGGTTTTGGGGGTCATCCTCTCGGCGGACACCTGCGAAGTGTAACGCCAGATGTTCCGCTATCTCATGAGCACTGGCTAGTAGGCTGCCATCAGGGAGCATAAGATGACCTATTTCCACGCGCATTGCTGACTTAGCTTTTACATATGCGTAGTACCGCTTCGGAGTATCTTTGGCACTCCAGGCTAATGCTAGTTCATAGTCGGTTCGGGCATTGTTCCACAGTTCGACAGTGTGGTCCCTCTCGCGGAACTGTAATAAAAACCTCTTATGACTAGTTGTTTTTTTGAAAGTTAGCCAAGCTCTCTTTTCTCACATATGCCTTATCCATTTTAGCTGTCCACCAACGGCGTTTATCTTGTGTGTGGAGTCTGGTCAACAGTTCTTTTTTGCAGGATTATCAACAGTTGAAACGACTGTCCATTAGACGATGTCAGCTGTCGTTCTAAACACCGTTTCAAGGTACTGTTAGTTCCCTTCCCATGTAAGATATGGTTAGATCACTAATTTGATCCGTCCTTGGTAATTAATTTGATTCCCAAGTACAATGCAACAGGTCAACAGAAGCATGCTGAATATTGAAATATACAGACTGATTGGATCCTAGTAACTTAGGCTTCCTGTTCGGAACCCGTGGATCGTCGAATTCACTGACCTTGAACATTTGTTACCATGACAGTAATAATAACAGTGCAGTTTTAAAAATTAACATTTTCATCATGGCGGTAAAACAGTTGATTTTATCATCAATTTTGATCAGACCAATAAGAAGTCTGCTGCAGCTCAAAAAAAGAAAAATTCTGCTATTAGTGAAATAAAGTTGGACTTAACCAACGAAGAAAGGAGATCTTTTGAGAGCATTCAATCTGTTGGATGTAGAAGGCAATGGATTAGTTCGTATACGAGAAGTTAAGGTTGCATTAAGAGCTATTGGGTTCGAACCAACGGCATCTGAACTTCGAAGGTTAATGGCGGCGTATGATAAGGATAACAAAGGTGCATACTATTCTTTAAAAAATCACATATTTAGGTCTTCTCGATTACAGTAGCTTCTTAGATATAATGACAAAGAAGATGACGGAAAAAGATACAAAAGATGATCTCATGAAGGCTTTCAGAATTTTTGATTGCGAGGATTCCGGTTGCATAACGTTTGCGAGTCTTAAGAAAGCAGCTGAACTTCTTGGTGAAGATATAACAGATGAAGAACTTCAGGTATGTTTTAACCCAGCCATCATGTGCTTGCTGTAGCTGACTTTGAAGGACTAAACGTTATTAGCAAGGTTGTATTCATCCTGTTTTTCAGCTACCAACGATTGTCTATCAGCTTAAGTTGATGCACTGACTGCTAAAACGCCGGGTGGTAATGAAGTCATGGAGGTTGTTGACTTATTCATTTACTTGGGAAGCTGCATGGACAGCAGCGGAAGTGTGGATGATTTAATAGTAGCTCGTATCTCTAATGCTAGGGCGGAGTCCGCCAAAATATGGCAACTCTGGCGACAGAGAGGTAACTTTGTGAGGCCTGAAAGACGCGTAGATAAGGCGACAGTGAGAGCTGCGTTACCTTAAGGCATCAAAACTTGGTCTCTCAGAGTAGACAGCGTGGAACGTTTCCAGATAGTTGAGCATCGATATCTGCGTTCGATCGCTCTTATCGGATGTTACCAATGGATGAATAACGAAGAGGTTAGGAAGCGGGTAGTGATGGTCAAGAGAACTCTTTTGTTTACTTCCTACATTTGCACAGATTTGGATGGTTAAGCCATGTGGTAAAAATGCAAGTTAGTCGCTTGCCACACCGAGCACTCTTTGCCGACGCTGCGGCCGACTGGCGCAAGGTGCGAGGTGGACAGATGATGACCTGGCGTAGACAAATGAAATCGTTCACGAAGGGTTGGTCACTGTAGATCGGGTTCGTCTCCCGGGCTGGGGCCCTTCGCGACTCTCAGAGTCGGTGGCTTGATAAGTCAAACTAGATAATGGCTAACCAAACTCACTGGTGTGAGTGTTGTCGTTGTTGTCCAAGTTGTATGTGGACCGACTGCACTTAACGATGCTAAACAGTGAAAGCTGTAATGAAGCTGTCTTGCTGCTGACGCCTTACTTCTCACTTGCAACTCGGTTATTCGTTTGCAAGATGCACGCACCTTGAGGCCGGAATGGTCCAATATAGACGAAATTATTCTTAGCAGTTACGTCCCAAACTCTTCCATTCTATTTCCTCTCTCTTTCTATACAAGGCTTACTTTTATTTATGGTTGTGTGGTAGTTGAGCATCAGTCAAAAGGTCTGACGTGGTGCTGTCTATAACGATACCAATGATGAAATCGTTGATAACAAACAGGCAAATGATCAGAAGAAAAACTGTGGGTTGAAGGAAGTCGAAGGGTGAATAAGAACGATTGTGAGTTGTCGGCAAATCACACTACAACCTTCGAAACTGGGGTTACATACATTCAAACTTGTGCACAAAACATCCCCAATGACAACAACGTTGTTAAGTGTGAGTACTTGAAGATAAAACCTTACTCTCGGATTGGCAACTAGGTGAAGAGTAACAGTTGGGAAGTTTACCAATATAAGAATAAACAAAATCGACAAAGGCCGAAGCCAAAGGTCTTTACAATTGCCCTACCGATCGCGTTGATTCAATAAGCGTTGATTTCAATTTGCACATGAAAGACTCAAAAGGAAATGCGGAGAAGTTATTCACTGAACCCTAAGAAGTCACATCTTCCGGGAAGTGTGCCAACAAATGCGCCTTGTATACCATCGGTGCTTGATCGTACAGCTTACAATAATTCGACAAAAAGACACTGCATGGCGAAGTCACGATGAGTAAGGCTAAAAGCGGTTAGCATAAAATATGTAGGGCACTGGATAAACTCAATAAATCACTGTAATTAACAACCTCTAAAATATTTCGCAAAGCCAGTGGTCCGATGCGTAGTAAAAATTGTCTGTATTCAGTGACCTTCCACAACCTAACGTCTGTCAGTTCGCAGTATTTGTGAGCAGGTAACAAGGTTACTTTAATGCCTGTCGAGGGCTCGTCTGAATACATCTCCGCTTGACTGCATCGCAATCTTTGCGGTCGATTCGTTTTCTGGAGTAACTAATTCGCTGATGAAAAAGTTCGTTAGAAATAACCAATCTTTTAATCATTCAGTTATTGCTAAATAAGCGCGGGGCTGAGTACGCACGCTTTGTGTATCTCTTCTGTTTTCATTCAGTGGCAGGCAGCAATAAGTTTTTCTGAATTGTAATCGTAAAATACTGGCGTAGCGTTACTCTCTTAAGTCGCGGTGTCATCATAAAAGTGGATTCCTAAAAGAGAATGAATAAAAGTTGTTCACTTTAATGGTGTTTTTGGCCAGGGAAATATCAGTTCAATACTGCTTTGGATTTTGATCTAGATAGGGCATTTATAAAGGGTAGTGGTAACGTACTGCAGTAGACTCCGCCTTGTGAGAGAAAAGATATGTATAGTGAGAAGCCAAGGCTTCAACTGGTACAAATATGCCTGATGATGGCACAAGTCTTTTTGGTCCGCAACAGTAAAAAGTATTGTTGCGAGATCCTTATTCGGGACGGAAGCAACCATTTGAGTCATACGAAACCCTTCCGAATTTTAAGGGTGTTAACACGGCAGTTCGGTAACAGACCTCAAGGACGCTCAATTACCTTCTGAAACTAGTAAACACCGTGTAACTGGCCTACTCAGAGGAAACCGTAGTGTGAACTTTGTGAGGGTGTTAGAATTTAATATTGCCCATATAGGAAATATCCACTTTATCTTGCCAAGAACAACGCGAAGATATTCAGATGTCGTTTCATGATGACTATAAAAAGACCGGTTGGATGACAACCAGGTTCAGTCGCCCTCCTTAAAAGTCACTCTGAGGAACAACCATTTTTGTGAGATTTATTTTGTCAACATATTTCTGGAACTTCCAAAAAAACTAGAATGTACAGCTACCGCTGATAATGGGAAGACGTCACCCCCAAGACCATTGCCTCACAGCAATGACGCCAGGTTGTATGACGTTAGAGCCGTGCAGTCCTAACTTTTAAGGTCACTCACACAGCAACGATTTGGTGGAGATTTCCTGGTATGACGAGATCCGCGGACATTGAGGCACGACAACCGAGGTGGAGCCGGTAGAAAAAATGTGGGACCAACCTCAGTTCAGATCGTCAGACTACATAGAAACCAGGCTGTTTGCTTCTAGCATGTCTAGGAGCGAGTCGTGAGGAAAACATCCGAACACTTTAGCAAAATTAAAAAGTGACGTCTGAAATAAGTCATTTGTCCTCAACATCATTTTGAATTTTCACTAAGTGAAGCATTTTATTGATATTGCGACCGATTTGATAGAAGCTCATTGAAAATACATATTTGCGGCTATTAGTCTACGGCCTCTGACGCCTAAATAACGTCACAACACAATACAACAAAGCGGATAACTTTTGACAGCGTGTTGTGTGAATCTGTACAGAAAATTCAAAATCCCCTTACCTTTTTTCGTTCGTGCGAGAAGGATCCCATCGATATTTGACGGTCTGGCTAAGTTAAATTAATTTTACCTCATGATCTGAGTGTGACAAAGTTTTTTACTTTTTCGAGAAAGTCCGTGACTTTCTAAGATACTTGGTTTAGCTCTGGCACAGTGCTGTAAGCATGAGTGAAACGCTGGGAAGAATATCCTAGAATTGCTTAAAACCAGCATCACTGAATATGTGTTAGCGATCATGGATTTCATTCGGTAAAACTGTCGCCACACTTCAAGCTCAGCTGCGGCATATAGGACAGACTGGGTAAGGGAGACTTGAATACTCATATCTCTTGAGTACGACTTCGCAACCTATGTGAGTACTTGTCCTCGTGCACTTCTAAGATGTTTAGTACGCATTAGGAACAAATCAATACCATTTAAGTAGCGCTTCCAAATACATGGCTATTCCAGCCCACACAGTCGTTACTTGCCAATAACGGATGACCAAATGGCTTGGTGACAATAACTCTGTCTAATAAGTGACTCTCGTTTATGATCATTAAGGTAGCCCCATATTAGGCTTCCCACAATGATATTGCTTCAAGGCGTTGACATGATGTGTTTGCGTTCGTAGTCGCACCACCATCAATAAGGAAAGCAAGAGTGCGTTCTGACATTCGAGGTGAGACACCTGTATTCGGTTTATCTAGGATATATTTGCCACTCGTTAGTGAAAGATGAATAGAATGCTTAATTCCTGGAGGGTTCTCCAGGAGTTTTTTAAGAACCTCATCATCAGATGTATTGCAACAAAGTTGAAAAATGCATAACGTAAATTAAGAGTACGTTTCGATCACGTACTGCTAGTAGTGGCCATAAAACTCAACAGTTTTATGAGGAATAAGATTCCTTGAGGGTCGTGGGAATCGGGAGATCCAACTGAAGTAGACCATGAACCCCCCCATTTTTTGCACCAAATACCATAGACTTTATATATTGGGCAAGAAGATGCTCAGTTTAATATCATTAAAGTCAAAACGAAGATAGATATCCTCAAGTACGAAGGCCCATGTGGCACATGAACATTTAGAAAGGCACCCAAAAGCGGTAAAGGTTTTCGTTCAACCATCTGTCCTTAAAGAAAGATATCGGATAACTGTGTGGTATTCTCACATAATTGAAACGGAAGTTCTAACAAACTGACGCTTTTTGTGGTCCCAATGCAATAACTCCCGAAATATTTGAAAATATTGTGAATAATACCGAAAACTTTTTCAAAATGTCACAAACAGTTGACTTTCGCTGTATCACAAAGTACTGTTGAGCTTTGAACACTCTGCTACTGACAATTTGGAACCAGCGCTGAACCATTTTTTTAAATAGCAATATGCGATATTCTGGCATAAAGGTGTGCCGGTACCGATTCAATAGTAAACAGTCGTTCCACTATAGTCCGGTGGCTTGCTGGTAGTAGTAAATACAGAAGGTGTAGTTGCCACTTCTACAAGTTGCCATGCAGTACGAATGAAGCCGAACAGTTAGGGCATTGTATTTAGCATGTTATTGGAAAATCGACCAAGAATGACACAAGGTTACGTGTAGGTTGTAGCATAAAGTATTACAACTTGCCTGTAATGTGGTTGCCATTATTTAACCTGAATCTAATATCTCATGACTCCGACGGAACCTAGACCAATGATGGCCGAAGAAGTCTCCCGCAGGATCTATCAATTTCTGCTCTGGGAGACTTATCAAAATGAGAACATTGCACAGATGAGTATGGTCCAGTCAGTGCTCTTCAAGTTGTATCGTGTCAATTGTTATCTTTGTTTCACTTCTGATCCTAGCTTCATTTACCAAGCAGGACAAGGACGTGAATGTAAAAATAACTAGTCAACATGGTGTTGATGTGCAAGGGAAACAATTAGGTAATGTTGATAATATTGTAAGACGAATATTTCTGCGTTAAATTCCCCTTCGGCTTGCACTATTTCCGCACAGGCCCATATGAATCCCACATGGATGTATAGGTAGAGTGAAAGTTGTAAAAGATAAATTTCTCTCACAGCGGTGACTGCGTGATTCAGTAACTGATAAGTGAGTGATAAGCTGCTGATTCGTAGTTTTCAGAGGAATAAATCGAAATCTGTAATTTCAGCTTTCAGTCAATGTCCTGCTGGCTCCTGGGATTTTGAACAGGGATAAAAGAGAGAGCGGATATCGTTATCTTCTCAGAGTTACATTTCTACAACGATAGCAATAGCATTTAGGAAGGAGACTGGGCAGTAATTATCTAGAATATCGACTTCTTCTTTCATACAATGCTGACAGCGACTGTTGGTAACTTATTTAACCATATCACCAGCTTGTGTGAGAGAAGGGTGTTTTCAACTAGATGTGTATGTCAGAATTGACAAAGAAATGTTCAGTTTAAAAACGAGTTTGCTTTACGGAAATCAGTACACTTTATGACAGATTTTTAGAACAGACGAAAAAAGGGGGAGTTGATTATCTACAGTCCTCAGCACACTTTGTGCGAGTAAGAATTTTACATAAAATACCTACATATACCTCAGATTTAGTAGAGGTGTAAAGCAGCACGTTACTGGTCCACATTAACATGTTGAGATAACCCTTCCAAACTAAAAACAAATTTTGATTCAAACAGGCACGGAACTAAAAGTGCGCTAAGGTTTGGAAACTAATATGATACCGTGAGTGCTCGAGCGTGTGTTGAATATTCAGAACCCATCTAGTCGAAGAATGTCACATTGTGTGAAACAGAAAACGGTTGAAAGTGAGTCAGACAAACGAGTGAATCATTAACAGTAATGTGAACTGTGCTACTGAGGCAGAAATCTAAAATCAAAAGAATGGTATACTGCAGGTGCAATGAACTAGGGATGTCATCACAGGTGTTTAGTGTAGACGGACATATTATGGTAGGATAGTGCAATAATGATTGTTAAATATTTAGCTAACCCTGAAAATCGTACTTAGGTTTAAACCTAATGCGTAAGTAATAAGAAGACTCCGGACTGGTTGCAGTTAGTTCACATCCACGAAATAAAAACACGGATTTATACATGCACGTCAATAACAAAGGAATTAGAATATACTCATTACTCATGTCAACAGCTCATTATGGTCGGCTGAATAAAAAAAACTGCAAATAGTGAAAGGAATAAAATTGAAACATTGTGCAATTCTTGTTTTAATCTGAAGCGACGTTGGATTGGTCAGCTGATAGACTGTCTGTTGCGTCGATGTTTGGATGAGAAGAGAATCGAATAATATTTCACTACTGAAGCGCAGATAACCATTACAACGCAAAATAAGCCCTTTGGCTTTCACATTATCTGTTTTGAAGTCCACTCCATTTATTTTGAGATTTTTCTAGACAACATCTACTTAACTCTAGTGTGTGTCCCTTAGGCTGTTTTGTCACATGTGTAGTCGAGTTAGTCCTGATAAATGAGTTTTACTATTTTTTCATGTATTTTTTTTGCAGCCTTCAGATTTATGTAGAAATGGTTGAACACTCACTTAATCATGAGTGTAACCAGTGTCGTTTGCTAGCCACAAGAATGCACCAGCTTTATTATGTGCTTTCTCTGATTTTACAATTTTAGCTGAATATGACAAATTCTCATGAAAAATGTTAGTGTGTATCACCAAACGCTGTAAGTTAAGTGAACACAACATAAATCAAACTATGATGGACTAATCTGTTCCGGATACTGAATCTAATTCAGATTAGATGGATGTATGATTTGTACTGTTCAACAACTTCCTTCAGAATAACTAACATACATGATTTGGTGTAAGAGACAGCTTTAGTACATCTTTGCTCCAGAATTTATTTTACAGTCAACGTATATTTGCAAAGTTAACATAGTTAAAGGTACAAAACTCTTTTCTACCTCCCAACAGGTATTAGATGGGAGCGAACAATTCAAGAGTAATTTAACTGGCAAAATCACAACTCCGTTTGTCCTTAATAGTTCAGATTTTGAGCCACATGAGTAGATATAGTTGAATGCCGTTGCAATCATTTTTAGCCAAAACCTGAGAATTTTGTTAACCACTATAATTAAAAACACAATAAGTTGTAGTCTGTGAGGCTCACAAATGATGATCAATGAGTTTTGGTTCGTTCTATTTCTACAAAGCGTCCAACAGTGGTGTAATGAAATTTCCTGCAGACGGAAGGATTAACTGCCTCTAAACTGTCGGAAATTTACGGACATATTCGTTTGGCTGTCATTTACTCCAGGCATAATATATCTACATGTTATTGTTCGGCATATGTTTAAAAATGTTGAAGGAGATGTGAGGGCAAACCACATTCTTTCTGTAAAAGCTCACTGGATTGTTGTTAGCCTAATTTGAATTGAGATCTTATGTTTTAGCACCTGTGCACCACAGACACATTGAGTAAACTACACTCTTCAAACTTCACCAACTTCATGCTGAAACGTAAGACGTGGTCTCTGTTGATGATGTTTGCATTATTCGCTATGAAAAGTAGTGTTTAACAAAACCCTATAACTAGAAAACATACTTTCGTTTAATCCTATTTCAAACGTTGTCCACAAGTTTAACGAGGAGGATAGATCTGTTTGTAATTCCAAAGACTTGATGACGTTTACTAGTCTTGGACATGTTGGAAGACAGAGAGGCAGGTATCTGTATCTTAAAGTTCGCAAGTACAAGCGTAGTGATATACTACCGTAGAAAAAGGTTCCCTTGTAAAGCGAAAGACGTAAACCGTTCTGAGTTATTGGATTACAGGTATCTGTATCCACTCGCACATATTAGCTGGCATCAACAGATATGGAACGATCAAGCTAACAAACGGATACTAACCGCGTGAGTCAAGCTATTTAGATACAAATAATTGTGTTGTGAGTTTTCACACTGAAGGTACCATCCGTCCATACTTCACACTGAATGCCTTTTTGCTAAGGCCGCAGCTGAATGGTGTTTACACCGTGGACCAATTATAAACAAATGGGCACTGTTATTAGAGACTAGATTACGTCAAATTCATCAGAAAATTCCAATTCACAAGGTCGGTCTGGTCGAGCAAAACCGTTAAAGTATATTGCGCACTTTAAACTGGCGAGAAAAACCAGGTCGAAAAAAATCATGGGAATTTACAATACGGGAAAATGAGCTCTGCAAAGATTAGACAAAAGTTGTGAAACTGTTCAACGACTTCACCTGATGACAAGATGATAAGTTGAACAAAATAAGGCAGATATCAACATAAGAACCCAAATATACAACACCTGTGAGAACCGTTATTCAACTGGAAGGACAAGATTAAGTTATCAGAAAATAGCTTACCTGAACACTTATATGAGAGATAGTAAAAAAACGGATAATTTTTTCTTATGTTGATTAATTTCGACAGAAAGAACCAACAGACCAATTCATTTTGAGACGACAATTGTCAGACTATGGGAGTGTCTTCAGATTGACATTTCCCACAGTCCAAGTTGGGGTAAATAGCTTACCTGAACACTTATATGAGAGATAGGTAAAAAAACGGATAATTTTTTCTTATGTTGATTAATTTCGACAGAAAGAACCAACAGACCAATTCATTTTGAGACGACAATTGTCAGACTATGGGAGTGTCTTCAGATTGACATTTCCCACAGTCCAAGTTGGGGTAAAAGACCTTCAAATTAGATGAATTGGCAATCGAATAAGACGAAAAAAATCATGTTATGAATGTGGTCAACAAAAAATTCAACATAATGCTGCTTTAGAAGCACAGTAGATCATCCTGACAACAGAGGTCAAAACGGCCATGGGTTTAAATATTGAATTTTAAAATGATACAGATCATGAAGTCCGGACTCTTCGTTCATGTTGAATGGACCGTCATAGTTTAAGAGGCGAAGGTAGTTCTTCGTTATTCGGTAATTTGTGTTAAGCACAGTGAGCAAAACGAACCAAAGCTTACAAGATGGAGCTGGAACAAGGGTGGCCAAAATAGTCTGAATCCAAGACGCTCAGGTGAAATTTCACTTGTGCAGAAAACAGGTTTCCTATAATGGTTAGGGTGAAAGTAGCTGCCAAGTTAATACGCAACACAAAGATAGTGCTTAAGATGTCATGTACAATAGACATACACCGTCAGATGCAAGTCCACTCGTTTGCAGGATTTCACTGTTCTGGAAAAAAATCTCGGCGGATATTTGTCAGCTGTGTAATTTTTCGGTAAACATTCACCCATTGTAGGTTATAATCGTAACGCAGAAAGACGCGTGACCTTTTCAGTGAAAGCTCTAACCAATGAGTTTAACAGCTTTACAATATTCTGCTCAACAGTATTATTAGTAGATCATGACCTTTGACTCAGAAATTTAAGTAAACAGTCGTTCCACTATAGTCCGGTGGCTTGCTGGTAGTAGTAAATACAGAAGGTGTAGTTGCCACTTCTACAAGTTGCCATGCAGTACGAATGAAGCCGAACAGTTAGGGCATTGTACTTAGCATGTTATTGGAAAATCGACCAAGAATAACACAAGGTTACGTGTAGGTTGTAGCATAAAGTATTACAACTTGCCTGTAATGTGGTTGCCATTATTTAACCTGAATCTAATATCTCATGACTCCGACGGAACCTAGACCAATGATGGCCGAAGAAGTCTCCCGCAGGATCTATCAATTTCTGCTCTGGGAGACTTATCAAAATGAGAACATTGCACAGATGAGTATGGTCCAGTCAGTGCTCTTCAAGTTGTATCGTGTCAATTGTTATCTTTGTTTCACTTCTGATCCAGCTTCATTTACCGAGCAGGACAAGGACGTGAATGTAAAAATAACTAGTCAACATGGTGTTGATGTGCAAGGGAAACAATTAGGTAATGTTGATAATATTGTAAGACGAATATTTCTGCGTTAAATTCCCCTTCGGCTTGCACTATTTCCGCACAGGCCCATATGAATCCCACATGGATGTATAGGTAGAGTGAAAGTTGTAAAAGATAAATTTCTCTCACAGCGGTGACTGCGTGATTCAGTAACTGATAAGTGAGTGATGAGCTGCTGATTCGTAGTTTTCAGAGGAATAAATCGAAATCTGTAATTTCAGCTTTCAGTCAATGTCCTGCTGGCTCCTGGGATTTTGAACAGGGATAAAAGAGAGAGCGGATATCGTTATCTTCTCAGAGTTACATTTCTACAACGATAGCAATAGCATTTAGGAAGGAGACTGGGCAGTAATTATCTAGAATATCGACTTCTTCTTTCATACAATGCTGACAGCGACTGTTGGTAACTTATTTAACCATATCACCAGCTTGTGTGAGAGAAGGGTGTTTTCAACTAGATGTGTATGTCAGAATTGACAAAGAAATGTTCAGTTTAAAAACGAGTTTGCTTTACGGAAATCAGTACACTTTATGACAGATTTTTAGAACAGACGAAAAAAGGGGGAGTTGATTATCTACAGTCCTCAGCACACTTTGTGCGAGTAAGAATTTTACATAAAATACCTACATATACCTCAGATTTAGTAGAGGTGTAAAGCAGCACGTTACTGGTCCACATTAACATGTTGAGATAACCCTTCCAAACTAAAAACAAATTTTGATTCAAACAGGCACGGAACTAAAAGTGCGCTAAGGTTTGGAAACTAATATGATACCGTGAGTGCTCGAGCGTGTGTTGAATATTCAGAACCCATCTAGTCGAAGAATGTCACATTGTGTGAAGGAGAAAACGGTTGAAAGTGAGTCAGACAAACGAGTGAATCATTAACAGTAATGTGAACTGTGCTACTGAGGCAGAAATCTAAAATCAAAAGAATGGTATACTGCAGGTGCAATGAACTAGGGATGTCATCACAGGTGTTTAGTGTAGACGGACATATTATGGTAGGATAGTGCAATAATGATTGTTAAATATTTAGCTAACCCTGAAAATCGTACTTAGGTTTAAACCTAATGCGTAAGTAATAAGAAGACTCCGGACTGGTTGCAGTTAGTTCACATCCACGAAATAAAAACACGGATTTATACATGCACGTCAATAACAAAGGAATTAGAATATACTCATTACTCATGTCAACAGCTCATTATGGTCGGCTGAATAAAAAAAACTGCAAATAGTGAAAGGAATAAAATTGAAACATTGTGCAATTCTTGTTTTAATCTGAAG
>LOND01000660.1:36375-72974 GCA_014220965.1 Paragonimus kellicotti | reverse complement strand
GTAAGTCCTTGTGTTCGCCTCAGCTTTGTCTACAAGTGATGTCGCACATTGAATCACCAACGTAGACAAACGTAACCAAAGTTCATAGTAAAAACATAAAATAGTTACTGATGAGCAGCAGAAGATTCGGGCCTACAACAATTCAGACACATTCCCAACGGCCCAGAGACGTCGTAGTTTTACAGATGTTTTAGTCAGTCACTTTCGAAAAGAGCCACTAGACTCTAGTTTTGTGTTCGTAAGAACATTTTAATAGTGCATATCATTACCATGGCAGAAAATAGATCGCTTGCCACCGTGTCTTCTCTCAAGTCGATCGAGAAATTTCAGAGTCATTCAGAAAGGAGTGTGGCAGGAAGTGTGCATACGATGATCCAATCGTGCACAGTTTAAGGCCAGTTCCACAAGATCCGAATGATTGCCTTGTACACGTTTGGCGGGGTTCTAGTCCCACCCGTGGCAAAAAGATGCACCATTGACGAGCTCTAACAACAGAGAGACTCGAATGTAGTGCTTCTATTTGGAAGAGGTTGATTAGAAAATATATCACAATGTGAATCTCTAATCAAACGTGAGTGATTTTCAGCTTGAAACTAGGCAAGCTCCCAGCTACTCATCAGCAAAACTAAAAGGTAGCCTAGAGGGTTTGATGAGATCGGAGATTTCGACTTGTATGGGCAGTCTTGGTCACGGGGTTATCGACTAGAGTTAACAGATAGTAACTGTCTCTATCGAGACGATCGGGCAACCTGATCATTACTGACAAACGAAAGTGGTTGAGCGTTCAGATATGATAATTTGATCGTGCCTTGTGTGAAGCCCGTGATGCAATAGCCAACAGGGTTGCCTCATGAAAGCACAGTCGGAGTTTTAATTTCGGCCATGGTAAAGATATGCACTACTGCCTGGCTCTAACGCATGTAAACTTCGATTATAGAGCTTCTTTTCTAAGGGCATTGCTTGGATTTTCACTGGAAATGTAACAAGTGTGATGAATTGTGAGTGATGCACAATCTGCATAAAATAATTTCCTATGATCCTTGCTGTTCACGATTAATGTTTCGATGTAAATTGAACATTACGCAAAAAAATTGCAAATGCATTAGACCTGAATCGCGTTCTTGTCAGTGCCCGTCAGTTGTGTATACACTCGTCAAGATCAAATGCGTTTACCGCTACGCCACTGACTTCCTTCGAGCATGATTGACGTGTCACAAACAAATGCTCAATCACACTTGCTTCAGCTAATGGCCCACAATTAGGACTTGTCGATAAGCTGAGCTCATACATATCACACAATTCGATGACAAATGGGTGTTAATATGACAGTTCTCGTCTCCTCTCGCGAAGATGTCATGCAAGGTGAACATTTCTCACAATTATTTCTACTCGTTTTTCATTTCACTCTATGTTTGGAAATGAATTCTGAATCCTGTTGTGTTATACAGTGTTAGTCTAAATGTCTTCCAGATGTGTTGTAGCAAGTAACTTCCTTGTAACAAGTCATTGGATTGCTATACAATCAGGTTTTTAAGTCAACGTGCACGTTCACTGGAACGAAGTTTGAACACAGTTTATAAAAATAATTACGGGATAAGGTATGCATTATTACATAAAACCGTATATTACTTAGTCAGCACTACGCAGTTAACGTGTATTTATATCATATATGTGAACAAAACAGCCTCCAAGTGTAACAATCGTATGATCATTTTGTAACTATTGCCTTTGCAGTTTACCACTAAACAATGCTGAAAGCAATAGGATCGCACCAAAACACTGCACGACACCGATACTAGCGTTTTTTCAAACTACTGCGAGGGAGGTTTGTCTCACTTCAGAAAACTAACTGCAATTTTCTCTTCTACAATTCATCATACTTTTTATCGGCCTACCTTCAAACGTTAAATAGTAAAACAGATCATTTGTGTCCTGGATTGTACATAAGCTTCATCATTCAATTCTGGAACTGTAGTAATCGCATAAAGTGCGATGTGCGTTTCCCTTAAGTTATGAAGGGAAGAGTGATATACTGGTCTCGTCTAAATTATAGGATGTGCCAATAAACAATGAAAACTTATTTAACTAAGTAGTTATTTTCCAAACCGATTTAGAAAGTTACAGTGGAAAAAATTCAATGTATTCAGAACCCCCTCAATCTGCTTCCCATTTTCAGCTGTGAGTTATACATCATCAGTTTCACATATAAAGCTTAACACTTGTGATGATGCTACCTACCACTTGTACAGATTTCGATATGAAAACACCTACTAGATTTGTTTTGATGAGAAGTAGATTCAGTAGGATGTGAGTGTGCGGAATAATCTCTACCAGACCTTGTCAACCACATATGATTAGAAGATTGTGTAGATTTGTTCCAGTTGAGATAGCCGACTGCAGACTTGTTGAGGATTCCCTTTTATTCTTCTATAGCCAGGAACTACAGATTTGTTCAAAATCTCTCACAACGTAAAAAGTTGTCCCGAAGACCGTACAGATACATTTATTATACACCAGGTGTAAGCACCTTGATGTTGAATGTTTGAATATAGACGTAGCTATTTTTAGTAGTTAGGTCCCTTCCCGTCCCCTTCTTTTTTCTTCTCTCTTCCTATACAGGGTTTGCTTTTTCTTCTTCATGGTTGTGTGGCAGTTAAGCATCAGTGTGAACCACTGATGTATTGCTGTCTATGATGATGATGATGACACCAGGCCACTTGCATATGGTTAAGAATATAACGTTTGTAGTACTGCATAACCTGACACAATATATCTTGTAAAAAATTACAGATATAAGTTCTCAATGTTTACACAAGCATTTTTTATGCATAACACTATACGTGTTCAATCATTGCTTTGTTTCGGTGATACAGTATCTCAGGTTACACCAAAGATATGTGTTAACGGTCAATAAGGTATATAACAGGTTGAACCAACTGAATATGAATGATGAAAACTTATTGCACTCCGCACGGAACACTGTTGCTCTTCACAATGAACATGGTTTGCAATACTGGTCGAAATACCTTACAGTGCAGTTTACCTCTGGAATTATTATCCTGCAAAACATTGGAATCTCATTGTGCTTTTCGGTAACACGCATGCTGCTGTGATAGATTGTAGGGAAAGGCTTTCATTGAGTTCTCAAATAACACTGATTTTCATCAGTTGAGGTCGGCTTCTCCTCCCAGTTGACTCTTGTAGCGGTGATGTTACCCAGGAAACCTCATTTGCGAGTTCCCACAAAATTCTGATTTGCATGGAGTATCATTAATTAGGAAGTATTGCGGTCTCGCGACTTTCCTTTAGTAATTCAGAACTAATGTTGAACCGTCTCGAATTATATTCATAATGTCTGCTGTTGTAAGAAAAATGATGACCCGAACTGTCATGAGCACCCGGTTTATTCTCCACTTATGATTACGGGTGGTGATCACGTTGACCTATTGCACCTGGATTACCGATTTGCTAATAAATGATCATAACATGTAATTCGGGAACCAGTGTCACTTCTTGTCTGTCCAAAAACATCGGTTGCTTGTATATACAGCCCTCTTGTGGAAGCAATGCTTTTTTGCAACCCACTAAGGGCACAATGGCTTGACCAGCTCGTTCTACGGAGGCAATTAACTGATGTATGATGGCTGCGCGCACCTTGAGTGGTACATCCTGAGGTGGAACCCCGTAATCAATTCCTATGATTTTAACGAAAGAGGTTTTACCTACAAAAAGTGGAATGCAAACAAAGCTGATATCAGAATTTAATCATTTTGCTTAGAATGGTTGTCTGGTAACGAGGGATGGAACACTGTAAATACTGTACGTCTTTCACACACTTACCAGCTGATTGATGATGAAAGGAATTGCATCAACTCACAGGAAGGAACAGCTGAAGTTTACTTGATTTGATATGTAGCCTTAGCAACAAAAGTCTCGTCAGAATAAGTCATCTTAGAATGGAATTATTAATCAACATCACGAATTCCAGTTAGTTTTCTCTTATGTGTAACACGTCGTCCTCTAGGGCTCACACGAAACGTTCGATGCTTTCACTTTTTCGGTTCATTTAATTTCTACCATTGTTTGATGCGAAGTGTGGGCTACTCGCGTAAATTTGTTAGACTGTAGTTGTGTGTCTATAAACATTATCAGACGGACGTTACCTCAAATTAGTTCAGCAGCAGTCCGTTTGCTAAGTTGTTTTTAACGAATTGCAGTTAATTTATTCAGTTCACTGATCAACCTTTATTACCATCCATAAGAAATTTCCGTGCTCTACAGGCTAAAATCACCTTGTTTTAATTCTAAATGCATTCGACGTCAACACGAAATAATTATATCAGTTCCGCAACAGAATATACAGAATGTAGTATGAGGCATCAAACGTCCAGTTATATTCTATTTGCCCTTCCTAGAGTAGCGTATACCCAGATCGTTAAACCGGTCTGAACTCTGTAGTTTCCATCTTGCCAACTGAAACTTTGTTAAAGATTCGGGGATTTAGGTTATTTGAAAATTGAACACCACCCACACTTGATCGCAGCGTTCGCATTCAGATAAGCCTTTCGGCTAGCCCACTTCGAAAGGAAGCACTAGACTCGAGTTTCGCTCTTATTAGAGCTCATCAGTAGTGCATATCCTTGTCTGGATCGGAGTTTGCACTCTGACCCTCGTGCTTGTGAGACTAGCGTGTTAACCACAACGCCAGCAACCTCACAATAGGCATGACCGAATGATCAAATCCGAACGCTCAACCACAACCTTGTATGAATAGTGTTCAGCTTGCCCGATCATTTCGAAAGGAGAATGAACAGAATCACTCTGTTCTATCCAATCGATAACCCCGTGATCAGGACTTCTCAGTTAGGTTGAAGTTACTGTCTTCATTGAACCAACTGAGCATGGTTTGAATCAGTAGTGAAGATTCGGGGATTTAGGTTATTACAAAAGCACGAGGGTCAGAGTGCAAACTCCGATCCAGACAAGGATATGCACTACTGATGAGCTCTAATAAGAGCGAAACTCGAGTCTAGTGCTTCCTTTCGAAGTGGGCTAGCCGAAAGGCTTATCTGAATGCGAAGGCTGCGATCAAGTGTCAATGGTGTTCAATTTTTAAATAAAACTTTATTGATGTTTTGTGTTCTCTTACATGACAGAATCAGTAACTGAAAACTCCCAGTGGTTCCCCGTTGTTTCATATGCACAATTAACTTCTGACACGGCTTCTTTCTGTTAACAAAGCAAGAATTACTCTGATTAGCAGCAAAGTAGGATGATAACTTTCTCAACATCGAAAAGTTGTTTACAGACATCGTCCGTCTGGCAAAGTCTAGTTGGTCGAACTTTGGTCGGACGTATGCTCCCAAAAGAATGTGTTGTTCGCTAGTTACTAACCTTACAGTTTGTCGGAAGACACTGGAAATTTTGCCAACTCCTCAACACAGCTATCCCGTCAAATTGGAAGTTACCATAAACAATTCGATTAGTTAATTTTTTCGCATCATTTTACAATAGTTGAAAAGATTGCACGCACAATCTAACTTGAATAACTAAGAAGTTTTTGTTCACATCTCTCACTAGATCACAACGTTAATTTACATTTTGACGAGTCCAGTCTTGTCCTTATTCCGCTTCGCCACAGTAGGTTTATGAAGGTTATCATTCACGTTTGATCGAAACTCAATAAAGTACATGTTTTCCATTCGATAAAAATGTTAGCGGATGAAAAAACTCCACAGCCGATCTATGGGATGCAAAGAGCGTGTCACTGAGGTAACGTTTTTACGTTACATGAGTTGAACGAATAAATTTCACGCCGCCTTCTAGGATGCCAACTCCGAACGTATCAAATATCGTTTGTTTGTTGCGTTCACGTTGGTTGACTACCACAAAGATAATACATTTATAACTAACCTATCATATTCATATTTGCTTTTTCCCTGACAGGAAATGATTGACGAAGCTGACAAGACTGGAAATGGACAAGTGAATGAACAAGAATTTTTCCGCATCATCAGAAAAGCCACAGTTATTTAATGCATACAACATAACTGTGAATCAATCAAGAACATTTTGCTACAAAAATAAAACGATTTTTATCCCGAGAATACCATTCAATAGTTGTAACG
The DNA here is from genome assembly GCA_014220965.1 of Paragonimus kellicotti. Lineage (NCBI taxonomy): Eukaryota > Metazoa > Platyhelminthes > Trematoda > Plagiorchiida > Troglotrematidae > Paragonimus > Paragonimus kellicotti. The sequence continues at coordinate 66,846 of LOND01000660.1, read as the reverse complement.
GTTAAATTGGATGGTATCACGCCAGATCTGGATTCAGATATGTTTCCAACTAAAAGAACTGTGCGAAGAAAAATTGAAAAGACACGAATTCATTTAAAGTTTGAAAACTGCTTAACAACATCTGCTGGCTTTCTTGAATACTTCATTGATAGATGTTGGCACGAATCAGATGTGGTTGACATTTTCGTGTTCGCAATCAGTTTTGGTGTTGTTTTGACCTAGCATCCGTCATCTTCTGAACTGGTGCTCTTGGTTGTTTGTGAGTGATCCTGATATGCATCAGTCATATTGCTAAGCTAAGGATGGATTAATGTATTCATCATATCGGATTAAAATCATTCCTGTCTCAGCGAGTTGAACGAGAATAAATGTGACACCGGCTCTGTACATCGTGACTAGTTAATAACCGAGAGTTGAGCAAACGGATGTTTAGTAAACAATGGTCTTTATATTTCTTAACACACCTCAAAGTTTGAAAGCTCTGTAATTGTTGCGCTTCTGTGCGAAATGAAAAGTTGCTTTTGGATAACTGGCACTCAAAGTTTCCAAACAATGGTTTCCAACGTAGATACAAGAAAAACTAGTTTTGTATTTATATAAATTGCCATAAATATATATTCTGTTTCACGCCAAGTGATACCGTTTCAGTCTGATTTTGTCTGGGACCAGGCTTGGACTGTAGTGAAAACGGTCTGTATAATAACTCTAAGTTGAAGGATCATTAATAGTTCCATGCTCTTAGAATAACAAACAGGTGGAGGGATTCGGTTGGATTCGAACCGGTGACAATAACATTGATGGATTCCAGCGTGAACTGTTCGAGAAATCCTGCCGGGCAGTCGATCCCTGGATCATTTGGTGGATTCCATATGAGACAGTGGGACGGGTGGGTAACCGAGTCCAAATGTGAAATTTCCGAGCTTCTGGCGTGGCTTCGTAGCTCAGCTGGTAGAGCGCTTGCCGCGTTCAGGCATGGTGTTTCTGTCGCTGGTTCGAATCCAGCCGAAGCCCTGACTTTTCACAATTGGGTCTCATCTAAACGTTACAAATCTGTCAAACTACTTATTAGTAATGCAATTTCTATGCTCATTCACGCTTCCCTTCTGGAGTACGAAATATGATTATACAAAACCAGTTACAGGGACTTGTAATTTTTGCTTCTCTTCAAACAAAATAACGTTTCATAATGTTGACCTGTGTAGTAAGTTGCCGCCAAGTGAAAACGTAATTATAAATCTATGTCTACAGATGCCTTATTCAATCATAAAACTCATGGAGATAATCGAAAGCATAGCCGTCGTATAGAAACGATGAAGTGAGGTAAAGTGAATAAAATGAACATTACCATCCCGTCCTTTGAGTACATCAGAGTAAGGAGCTATGATCGGCAGGCAAAGCATTATAGTTTGTCAGTAACTTTAAACATCTGCAGAGGAGAAGTAAATTTGCTTAGAACTCAACAACTTGAGTTGCTACACGCACTTGTTATTAGAATCCATTTCGGTAAAACATGTCAGTGAGTAGATTTACACATGATTCGTACTATTCGTGCTTCCTTGAGAAAACCCCCTACTATTATGTCTAATGTCAGATTTCGAACCTGTGAAAAGAGAGGTTCAAAAACATATCGATTGATACATGCTGTTTTCAGGTGGTTAGAACATAAACAACTGAAAATTCTATTGTTCCGATGAATCTAGTAGACAACCATCGGGGTTGTATCACACTCATTAAAGTCAAAATAACAATGATAATTTTGTGTGTATGCGCGCTGGATTCTTTTTTGATTTAAACTAGTCTATTATCCGGCTAATCTGACATCAGCACTCGAAGCTATCTACGAAAAATTGTTCTCAGATGTGACAAATCAGTTGAAACATTATTATACTTGCAACTAAAACCACCTGTAAGCGGTACATTACCATAATAGTAAACAACACCAACGAAGCCAGCTTCGGGGACGGCATAGGTCGCAATAAGCAAGTCATACCAGAAACAGATCAACTGCTTATCACCACAGGATGTTTAATTAGACTTGGTTAAAGTTGTCACCAAGTAAGCTGCTGGTTTCCCATGGTTTACACTGCAGCAACTAGAAAAACAGAGTCGCAAGTGTCATGTAGTGGTCGTTTCTGTAATCATCAAAATCATCGGATGATTCAATGCGAATTTCAATTGTTGACATCGCTTCCGCTTTAAACTATGTAGACCCCCAGATTACCCGACTTATGACACAACACTATAAAAGTAGTATAACGCAATCCTGATGGGTTGTTTTTAACTGTTTGCAAGGATTTTTAGCCTAGGGAGTAGAGAGTTAGAAAAGAGCCTTCTTGTTTTATTCCGCTGTTTTTATTGAGCTTCTATGCTGTTGCTGATAAATGTCAGGTTGATACTAGCCTTGATCTGATCAACACACATCGTGGATGATACTGCATGATGTCAATCTTTAATTTGGTTACATCTGCCGAATGCAATGTCGTGCACACCACATATATTATCGTTGCTTGCATTTAAAAATCTAACATAAGATTACTAATTTTGACGCGGCTCAGTAGTGACCTTACCGTTATATCGGTGAAAAGACTGAAGTATGATTGATATTTTATGTATATATTCAGAAATCATCATAAATTAACAGAAAGTTGCGTTAGTGAGTGAACTTTTAAAGGGAAACCTGCTAATGAGGTTTTCAACGAGAAGGCTGGTTTATTTATTCAAATTTGAGGTTTAACAGAATATAATTTTTAAAGTGTTTTGTGGTGTATACATTTCGTGCGAATTAAAATGTTATTTGGCTGGCCTGCTCGACCATACAACTCGTTTATGTGAAAAATTAACATTTTCCGCCCGATTAGTAGGAGTGTGCAAGTGATCAGACAAAGATTTGCCTTTTTATAGACAAATGGATTTTTGACATTCTTATCTCTCCGCTTAAAGCGACTTCAGTTAATGCATGGCAAAAGCATTTATATATCACGAAAACAGTAAGAAGTATCCTATGTCAGCCGACCCACAGATACCGGCCGAAATTTGGGATTTCGTGTATACCTGGTAGACTTCCATTTTACGTATTCTATCGATTTACACAGTCAGCGTCCAGTTTCTGTTTCAGTCCATTAATACGACTCAATGTCACCATGCTCTCCGGCAACTAAGCAAATGCAGGTGTGTCAAACTAATGATGAAGAGAAACTGCACTAGTTTATGTAGTTCAGCTTTCGTCGCAATCGTTTATAGTAAGTGGCCAACTTCTATCACTTTTTAAACGCCCACCATTTGGAAGAAGTTGATAACCACATAGAATCCTACGCAAGTGAAATGCGCATTGATATTATCAACGCACTAATTGAGGGCAGCAAACGAAGTGTAACCACAGGGATGGTCCAGTGAACGCACTCAAGGGAGTGAAATGAATAATCGAAACAGACGCTCGTTTTGAGATAGCCCTTGTGAACACAATTTGGCCGAGCTACAACGGTAAAAGTTAACTTGTTACAGCATGGTTTGATCAAACGAAGAAAGGCTAACAGAACAATGAACTTTGAGTAGTGTTCTCAGGGATGCATTGTGCTGAAGCGCATGCCGACTTGTCTGTTAGGTTATAGGTAAACGAGCGCATAAAGGTAATTTTTTATTTCACATTACCCGATTTGACAAATATCTTTGCAACCTAGTTTCTCAAAACGCATGATTATTGACACTATGTCCGTCTCAGAGAAGGAAACTAGTTTCAAAAGTTCATTGTGCTTTCCTGCACATTAATTTTACATGCAAACGATAGACAAAGATTTAGGTTTGAAAATACTTATTCCATGCTTTTCATCTTAGGCTCCTGTTTAGTTTACAACACTTTTTCCTTCCACTTGACTTTTTAGTAATTTCCATTTGGCAAAAACGGACAGAAAACGTATTTTGTTGGGTGTTAAAATTTCGATCTAATCGGGTAAGACCAACAAAGAATACATAAACTTCACTCAGCAAAAACATGTGGAACGAGTCAATTAGTTAATTAAGATCGTTACATAACATTTCAATCGTACAGACCATTAAGAGAGGAGAAAACGAAATAGATGGACTTCTGGCCTTGTCAATTAAGAATCAGCAGTTACATGTGTGGTAAATCCACTTGTAATCAAAATGAATAAATCCAACAATGTGGTATATTCGCATACGTTTGTGAATATATGCACATTTTTGTGTAGATCAGTTGAGCAAGTTCAACGTAAATGGCTAAGCGCATCTGAAACCACTTTAAACGAGTGCACGGTAACTACACATAATATCACATGGACCAATGAGCGGAACAAAAAGTACGGTATGTTAAGTATACCAAACTGAGAAACCATACTGAATTACTCATCAGCCACTTACGCATTATTAAAAGTGGTTAATCTACTTTGAATAGTTAGTCTATTTTACTAACACAGCAAGAAGATAAATATCGTGGGTTGCTAAGATCTCACTCTGGTATCTTAGCCGCACGTGAAAGGCAAGCCTCCAAAATAGAATGGGCTGGCATATGACAGAAAACGGTGACAGTGTAGCGGAAGATTGTGGTCAAACTATGGAACAGAAGATGACTCATGCAAACGATTACTTGTGTGCACGAAGATGGTAGGTATTTAAGTAATCTCCTGGTTAAGCCACAACGAGTTGAAACCAAAAGAGCTATGGGTTTTTAAACGTTTTGATCTTATCGGAGAGCCTTCAATAAGCAGAAAATGGTAGATAATTGGTGTATATTTCGTAAACAATACATTCTTGAATAGTGCAGACAAAAAACAGTTCGTTCTGCATAACAGCACAGAGAACAATTTGCCTGGGCCGGCATAATGACCTGTTAACCAGATATGTTGAACAACCAATTCAATCAAAGTTTTAGTTCTGTAAGTCTTATTTGTCCGGTCGATTGCACCACTGGCACGATCACTCATAGTGGAAGGTGCTGAATCAGGTGACTGCATGGAATATTGTTTATTCTTCGTGCATGAGGGTTGCTGAAATTACAAATGATCTGATCAGTTACATTAGGCGATTCATTCCATTATGATCTGTGACCGTGAAACATGCTTGTCAGATTAAAGGTGACATCTGTCAGTTATAAAATAGGTAAGCGTGGCTCAGCGAAGATTGCGTTTCCTGTCTCACGGAAATGACTAAATGATCTTATTTAAAAAGCACACTGCGAAAGGAATTTTCTTCTTGAGGCTGAGTACAACAAACGTCCAATTGCCATCTGTTTGTTGTGAACATCAGTACAATTTTGTGAATAATCTTAGGTCAGTAATGTTTTCCAATGCGTCACCCCCCGTGCATGAGAAAGCCACCGTTGCAGATGACTGGTGGAGTTGAATTGATTACCGGGTGAGACCGGTTTATGAAGAACCGGTGCAAAAATTAACAGATAGTTAGTGTCTATCTTAAGTTGCTTCACGGTATAGTATGAGTCTTAGAATCCAAGTTGGATGCAATGCCATTAAAATATCTGAACTGACAACCTGTCGTTCGATGATACGTCTGAACTAGTATAAAAGTCAAGGCTTAAAGTGATGATGTGGATATAGGACAATTTGGCTGATCCAGTACAAGTCAACATATTATCAACATACATTTTTTAAATTTGGTAATAAAAATATCTTCTACTATTTGTCTTCTACTGATTGCAAGAAATATTTCTTTTGATAAGAGGTCTGAGATGTACGACAAGCTGCACCACCAAACCGTTTGCACGCATTGAATTTAAAATCTGATCGAAACTTTCTCACGCATAATATGATAACGTATGTGGTGTATTATCGTATATAAGACAAATGTTTGTAGCTTCTTGGTAAATGTTTTTCCCATTCGTTGGCTGTTTTCTTCTGGGTCGTCTTATTCTGTTTATACAGACTGCAATTCGCCGATGCAAGTGACATTATTTAAGAGTCACTTGTATAAAAACCGGTACATTTTATCTCCGGCAAGTGATTAATGACATCATAATGAGCAGGCACCAGGCAGTACTACTGATGCATTGGTCCCGATAACTCTACATTGTACGAATCAGCAAGTTTGGTTTTGCACTAATTAGCAATATCATATGATAAGGGTAACAGACCATACAGTCAGCCAAACGGAAGTATTGAGTTGAACTGGGCCAGAAGTTTTCTATCGTTATTATTTGATAATGCCTTGAATTATGTATTGTAGGGTAAGTGATTAAGCATGAAGAAATACAAGCATTCACTGCTCAAAGTTCTACCAGGAAAACAAGCATTGCCACGTAACCCTAAACAGTGCACTCTCTTAAGCAAATTGAATAAATACAAGGATCCACTCCCTAACATTTCCTTGTACTATAAAATGTCTAGATTTTTGTCTGTTCACGTAACACTGTGATTTATTAGACAAAAATTTCCATTAACATTCCTGCCTAAAATATGTTCCACTCATTGAAGTGTGAACACTTTGTACCGAGAGTCCTAATGAAAAGTCTAATTTACATGTCCACTCACCATGCCTAACCAAATATCTGTATTAATGCGCAGCACTGCGACAATTGATTTCGGGTAGGCTTTACGACAACTATAAGTGCTGCGTATGAGCATGCTGTTTCTGCCACTGGTTTGAACCCAACCGAAGCCCAGATATTTGCAATTGGGTATTTCCTAGATTATTTTTTTCCAAGGAACTACTAATCAATAACAAAATGAAAACAAGTTGTTGTTTTTGATTTCTTTGAAACGCTTTAACTTCAATCGTACTTAAAATTGCTGAATTCGGAAAACATTTTGTACTTACCTCAGGTCTCATATGTAATTACTTCCCGGACTCCGTGCGACCGCCTCCATCACTCAAACTCGATTTCTCTTCAAGGGGTATGCTCTTGGCGCATGACCAAGTAGACAGATCTGACGAAAGCCTAATCTAAAATGACGATTCTTCCAAGTCATTTTATTAATAATACGTTTCAGACAAACTGAATGTTACTTCGTATCAGTTTACCTTTTGAGTAAGAATTTTAGATACTTCCCATATACAGCGTAAATTAATATTTGGGCTTAATGAAACTTTATTAAAATTCAAATTTCTCAGAGGAATACGAGAAATGACAAATAATATTAAACTCGTTATCTTCCTTCAATAATTTTCACAAACCAGTTAGGAGAGGAACAGCGGTGAATTTTATTTAAACCTCAGGCTGTCATGAACCTACTTGTCGTGACTGTAATTCGGATTAAACGGATGGATGTTTTTGTTTTTGGTGTTCGTTGCTTTGTTCATATCCCCTAAGTATGTTAAACTGAACATTTTCCGTGTCATTTGTTATTTGGTACTGACAAGCCAATACACAATGCTAGCATCTACCGGTGTTCGAATTTCAACTGTTTTGTTCAGATGACAAATGATGTCAGTCTTCGAGTTGTTATGTGCTTGGCTTGAACCACTCATTTTCGGACGCAATAACCAATTTTGGATAATCTTAAGATTTATTATTTCTCGTAAATCACTCCACACGGATGGGCATGATGAACCACTTATTTGCTAAAAATTCCGTCTCCGATTAATGAACTCAACATCTCTGATCCGGCAACATAGCAACAATATTTACCGGATACCAGCCACACCCAGAATTTCAGAATAAGCAACAAAACGTATATTGTTAGAAAACCTGCAAAACTATGAAAGACGATAGTTCAAAATGTAAGATATTTTCCTCCCGTAATTATTATGATATTACACTAGTTAAAACACAACTCCCAAAAGTATTTTTAGGTTGCAGAGAGCAAAGTATTCCATGAATGGTGATTCTCTATAATGCGGTCTAAATGCATCCATGCGACAAGTTAACTAAGTGAGAATTCATCACATGAATTCTTTAGAATGATTATGTCGCTCATCATCATCATAGCAGCCATGAGCCTGACCAAAAGGTACTGTGGCTCGGGCTGCCGCTCACCTCAACAGTGACGTGGAATATCCTAGAAGAAAACGTTACTAAGAAGGTTGAAAATTAATAGAAGTCTAAGCAAAAGAACTAGAAATGGTATGGATGCAGGTACGCCATTGACTGCGACACGCCGCCATCTCGGATAGCGTCTCTAACCAGCGGTTTGAGTGATCACGAGGACCCCATCCAGGCAGGCGACACCTACCCACTTTACTCAGTGGAGCAGTCAGGGTTCTCATATTTCGTGACCACGTTGTCGCTTGACCACCACGTGGTTTCACCCAACTGTTGGTGGTCTCAGTATATAATGCCCGGTACGGTAAACGCTCAGCTGGCATACGGAGTACGTGACCTAACCATCGCAGGCTGTGCAACGTGAGTAGTTGACCAATTGATCGCGCATCCCGAGCGTTCCGGAATACGCGCCGGCGAACTGCCGCATTGCTCACGCGATCAGTCCACTTAATGTGGGCTATTTGGCGGAGACAACGATGGTCAAATACAGCAATCTCTTATAAGCACATCTCAGACACAATCTGAAAATCATCACATATACTGGTTACTAATAAAATCTACACTGATAATTGTCGGAGAATTAAAACAAAAATTATGAGGGAAACCGTAGTGAAATTTCCATCAGCTTACAAGAAAGTTCCAAAATGCAGACAACAGTCGGGTTTTTGTTCGAAAGCTGTAAGTCGAATATCAACAAGTACGAAATTCTTAGATAAAGGTTATGCAACGGGAGATAACAGACATCTGTCTCTGTTGTAATGATTTGTTCTGCCTACTCTATCCTCGTCAAGGCCATTATTGCCGTTTCCGTTAGCCACTCAGAACGCTGTGGAAAAAAAAATGAAAAATACACGGTCGTTGGTGTAAAATAACCATCCATCTGTTGTCTGTGATAGAACTATCTTAGTTCTGATAACGGAATTTCAATTTTGGACGAAAAAGTTGTTCTTTGGGGGAATTATTATTTTAGCAGATTATCAACAATTTTCTCAGAAACAAAACTAAGACATTATAGGTAGGCTGTGAAAAAAAGGATATAAAGTTTGTTCTAATTGTTTTCTCAAAAATGGTAAAATTTTTGCGGTAAGCTTTGCTTGTATAACTAGAAAGTAAAGAAAACAAAAGTGAAAATATTTTTTAAGTAGTCTATTGTCGACAATCAAGCGCTTTAATTAAACTTTCTAAAAGTCTTACAGCATATACATGCTTTATATTTCGTTTTTATTTGTTGAAAAGCGGGTTGATAGATTTGTTGATTCAGTGCGTGGTAGAGAGTTTGCCGCATGCGGGTATCTTGCTGCTGTCAACAGTTCGAGTAGAGCTATAGCAGAAGTTGTCCATAATTGAGTGTTTTCCGAATTAACAGATGTGTGAATCTATTTATTAGCGAATCAATGTCAACGTTAAACAAATATGTAGGTAAATTTTAGCCTAAGCTGCCTCAGAAAACAGGTCCGGTATGTTATTTCGTTGCATTACTTGTCTACTTTCACGTGACACAATAGAACAGATAGGTAATTGAGTCAAAAGGCGAGATTTCTGAATTATCAAGATAGCCTTATCGCTCAAATGGTATAGCGCCTGACGACTGTGAACTTGCTTTTTCCTTACTCACTTTCATTCAAAAATAATAAATAATAATGTAAAAAGAAGCAAAAAAAGGTAGTGGCGGACCTTTAGCAGTTTTTGTAAAAATGTATAAGTTTTCCTCAGAAAGCACTGTTTGAAACTATCACGAAAATGGGAACTGGCTGCAAGTGTGGACAGTTAGTTCAATTGATCGAGGAAGACCAAATACTTAACAATATCGATTTTAAGAAACGACAACAATTTTAATGTGCATCTTTGATAGATTAAAAGAAAAATCGTTTGTATCAATGTGGTATGATACCTTATGAAGTCCCATTTGAAATTAAATGAAACAAACACAGTCGTACATTTTGTTATCGAGGTATTTGCACACAATATGTAATCTAGTGGAAAATTGTCAATTTTACAGCTACAATATAAGGATCATTTTGCAGATGGTTACAGCTGCTAACAGATGAAGTCGAAAAAATCCAATTTCTGAAAAACCGAAATCAATACCTCCATTGTACTACCATTGAATATGTAAATATCGATGAACATTTACTTCAACTGATAGAGGTCCTAAAACTAGCTCGTGTAATCAAAAAATAACAAACATATCAAATTAAAAATAGGCGGAGTCTGATTTGATTTATTTACTATGAATTATAATAAGTTGTAGGAGCATGGTTATTGGAGCCAAGAATAGAAAGCTTCTCACTATTTGGCATTTTGCTTGTCAAAAGTTGATTTTGAATGAACATGTTACTTGGACGATTGAACCAACCAATAACCACTAAATATACACAATCGTCGTCCCCTAGACGACCCTAAAGATTACTATCAGAGATGTTCCGTTTTTTTTCGAATCTTCACTGAACTAGAAGGAAGCAGTTATCTCGAGAAAATGATTTGTCTTGGAGGAGAGTCTGTGAAAGCAGAATAATTTACTTGAAAACAACCACATTTTCTGTTTATCAAGTGTCTGAAGGAAGAGAATAGAACAAGTTTGATTGGGTTTTTGAAAATTTGAGACAGCCGGATGAAAACATCCACCAACTAAAAAAATTGCCGCACCAACTCAGTGGTAACCAACCGCTAATTGTAGTGGTAGAATTGGCAAAAATTACAGCGCCAAATAAAGTAATCTGCGAGAAAAATAATTTGGTTCGCCGACAAATACGTCAGCATATATCCAGTATATTTGGCAAATATCTGGGTAATTTTGTAACGTGTCATTTAACAGTAATTCGAAATTATCCGTAAACTGGTATGCAAGTAATATTTCAATGGTTGTCTGCTTGTTTCACATTGAAGCATGGAACATCAAATGTTACATTTTAGGAAATATCCCCGGTTAATCATTTGCCATCACCGAGACGGATGAATGTTTGAAAATGGTGAATAATTGTGCCTCATCCTGAAATTATTACAAAATTCATCGCTTCCGTTCTCTAACAAAATCCATTGTTCTTGTTAGCGTAAACACGAGGAATGTATCATCATAACAAATAATATTCGAGTACTTGACGCTCTGTCAGACAGAAGTTAGCTGTGAAACGGGCGTCGTCAAGTTAGAATTTCATTTTTATCCGTCTAGCATAATCGCAAGCTGAACTTCCGCTTTCACAGAAAAGGTCCGGTGAATGAGCAAAGCTAGCCATTATTAATTTTTGGCTTGGTTTACAATTGTAATGAAATAAATGCCAATTTTTGCCGTTTGAATGAAAGTGTATAAAATCCGATTTACTTAACAATACCCTAATTGTGGTCGTGAACCGAATGGTTTATTTGCTTTGTTCATTTGCATGACGATCATGGTGACATGGCGCAACCAGTTCAATAGTTCTGCATTAATTAGAGCAAGTGTAAGCACTTTTACGTTTCGAGTGCACGAATAACATCAGTATCTGAAGCGGGAGTGAAACCGAATGTGAAAGTCACGATTTTGGCAAATGTTTAAACCGCATACAGCCTATCTCTTCGAAGAATCCAACTTCTGTATACAGAACGCTTTGTTTGGCCTCACGAGGCTAATATTATATTTGGGCACACTAAATAATCCACTTTTCATACAAGATCAATTACCACAGACTTAATCGCGAAGTATTTCATCCATTCCGATAGAAGTGGGACACAACATTTAGCATAAAAATTAACCTTGAAGTCTGGATCCTTGCTCACAGGAGACATCTAACAGAATCATCCAGAAGATGGTCCATTCTGTCGTAAGCTAATAGCGCTCTTTTTAGTCTTGCATAAAACAACAGCCAGTGGTTTTTTAATGGGGGACTATCATGAACGTGAAACTATCTCGACCGATAACCGAAAAACGTAAATACTATGAACGAATTCCTGCCAAACTTGTCAGCGTACACCGTGTCCTGCGATGTCAGTTTGGATGAAAGGTTTTCTATATCTAAGTTTACATCCACGTATGACAAATTTTGGGTTTATGTAACAAAACTAGAGTTTTCAGCAGTAGTTGTAATCCTGTTTATTGCGAAACTGAGAAGTACGTCAAAGGTTTGTTAAACAAAACAGATTATTTCGTAAACATATTGAAATAAGTTAAAATGTGCTTTAGACGTTTAGGAATATATTTTTGAATATATTGTAAAGAGTAAGTTGTTTTGCATGGTGATAACGTTCCAACTCACAGGCTCATTCATTGATCCACGCGGAAGCAGATAGGGACATTTAGCTTTCAATCCATGAACGATGTGAGTACCTAAACGGATCCCAAAATGTAGCTAATTGGTCATTTATACAATGACGGCTCCCAACCACATGTCTGACTCCCTGATTACTCATTCACACTCTACTTAACGGAGTGCAAATTCGATTAGATTCGTTTGTAAATCATGTGTCTATTTGTAGGTGATAGTGACATTGAACAGATTTACATAACTGTCTATACGATTATTTAGACAAAAACTGTGTAGACTGGGAATATACACAACTGTTCTCTCATCTCGCGGGTGATTTGGCAGTTCTATGTGATCATATCTACTAGACTTTAAGTAGAAGAAAAGTCAAAGGTCCAGTAAGTGTTCCCCATGCAACAACGATGAAAGACACGTCGGACATTTATGTTTCAACGCGCTGAGTATCATGGCACAGCCAATAAGGTCACTGTAATGATGAATGCTTCAGAAGATAGAATATTCGGCGAGTTTCAAGATATTTAAATGTAATCTTTTTGTCCGTGAACCTCAGAATAGGAAAGTGCGACATATGATTTTCACTGTTACTTTGTTAAACCAAATGTGTTTGCGTACGTCGTGGTTGTACGCTGTCGGTTAGAGTTAAAAACATCATGGTTAGCTGCGTAGACTTTCGGGACAATGTTAACTTCCGGATAGAATCTGGTTTAAAACATAGATTTACTGCAATCGCCAATTCACATTTTTCGATACATTCCTTACACTTTAGAAGAGCATAGTTTTTGTTCATGTGCATGTTGTAAGAGCCGAAGAGGAAGTCGTTTCCCCTCTTCTGTCCCACAAGACATTTAGGTATATGCATATTACGTGGCCTCCACCATGGATTTACCCAGCAGTGATGATACATTCGTGTGTAGCAAAGCTTGGCTATGCATCTTTGTTATGATGCGTGTGCATATGGTTATGGGACCACAAATGCACCTCTGTGTAAAAATATTAAACGATTTGTAGAGAATAAGACACGTAAACCTCTTCAAACACGGGGTTATGTAAGCGCTTTTAACGGTTTTTTCTTGGTTATAACGGTTTACTTCAGTTCATAACAGATTTCATCCAACGTAGTCTTTTCTTTCCTTATCCCGAGAGGAGTCATTCTTAAGAGAACAGCGTTTCCTGCCAGGTTAAGCAGAATGGAAAAGGTTATCATTCTCAAATTTGTAGAGAATATTAAATTGGACATCTGGTAGCACCTCATAAAGTAACCAACCAGACAACAAGATGTTTGGGATGTGCCCATATGGAAAAATCATTCTACGCTTTCTCTTTTATAAGTTAATGGGGAATCCATTAACAGTTGGCATGGAAGGTGGCTTTGGAAAAAGCTTTGCCAAACATCGAATGTGTCATTTCTCTCATGTTTTTGGCTGAACTGTATAGTATGCAAGCTAATATCGTCGTGTTTTTTCTTGAACGTTCTCCTGAGTTTCACCCTACGTACTCAATTGGTCAAATAAGAGACACATGTATGGGCTACTTAAAGTTAACCTGCTTTGGATTACGTGTAAAATGATGACTACGGATCGGTTGTTGAGAATTTAAGGTTCTCCTAGCGAGGATTGTAACTGCAATAAAACAAAGTACCGCATCAACGATTAGACAACTTTAGTAGCCTCTTTGACTTTACAATGTCCAAATCAATTTCGCAGTTAATTACCCACCTCACTCCAGAAACATATCAGACATACTCAATCAACGGTGTAGCCATGTGTGGTACGCCATTGATCGACAATTTCACTTGTGATGTGAAACTATTCACTTGGAACACTAGATGTTTCAATTGGAGTTGAGTAGATTAATATAGATCAGAAGCAACAGTCATACAATTATTCGAATAAGTTGACCAAAGAATATGTTGAGTTTTAGAACAGAGGAGCGTTTGCTCGAATCACACTTTCTGGTCTGTTAGACGGGTTATTCTATCAGGCTATCCTATAATTAATAAATATCTGTTTGCCTCAAACGCTCAACCCTTAGTAGTTAATTCAGCTACTATGAACTAGAGTAAGAGTAAGAAATGAATCGTCTCACATCAAAAAACGTACGGACGGTTTATTCCCCCCCTCCCCAAATTTGAATCCTGGCATGTATGATTCTTTCCAGCAAACTGAACTTCCGAGCTAGAACACGACCAATCCGATAAGAATTTAAGGCCGGTCCACTGTAACGTGGTCGAAGTTAATATTTTGTCATGGAAACATCATGAAAACTAGTTACCAATGTTCGTTTTATGTGTTTAGCTACCACGTTAATTTCAACATGATTCACACTCCATATTATTTTTACACTGTCAGCTTTAGCTATGAATCATTTCCGACTGTTACGTAACCGCCGGTCATATAATGACTGCACATCGTTCATGTATTCGAGCACTGAAATAAATAGGACAGTCTACAAATCAAGTGCAACTGTAACCAGTCCAGTAGCAAAACAAGTATGCTTTTCAAGCCCACTTGAAAGGAGCGGGGATCTAGTTAGGTTAGTCTACCCGCGTTCTCAAATAGACTTTTCCAAATAATTTGGATCACCAACTGTCTGAAACAGACAAACACATGGCAGTAACATTGCGATCCACATTCTTGGTTACTTATCATATTCCATCACAAGAAAGCAACCGACTTTCATATGCCATTTAAGTTCCTTGTCATTCCATCCCATACATTTGAACGGTAGTGTATAACTGAGAATTATTAAAATAAGTATATTGAGAACAGCACAACAACTGAAGGGGAATATGTGGCATGCAACTCGGAGACAAACTCTGAAGTCCCACAACAAGGCTGGCGATAAATTAGACTATATCATTTCTTTGTGTCAAATAGAGGAAAAGCATTATTTTTATGTCCCGATTAGGATTGTACGCTTGAGCACAAGTCAGTCACTTCTCTACAATCAAAACTGATTCGCTTTTATTTTACACAACTGGCACTTCCGTGAAGTGAGCAACCTCAAACGTTCGGAAGATTTAGCTCAAAAATTAATGGTACTTCTGTCTTAATATTGTAGTTCAGCATGGTATTATTAAAATCATTCGAAATAAAGTTACATTTATTGGATTTCCACACAAAAAGCATGAAAAATCCAAATGATGTAGGTCAGTCTAGATTTTTGTGTAAAATGGTTTGCGAAATACAGGACACGTATTTAATCTGTTATTAAACAAAGAAGAATTGTTACGAATAAACGTGACGTATTCAAAGTTGCATTACAAGATAACATTTGTTATTGCTCTTATGAACAGTAGTAATGAAAAGTTCAAGGGCTTCGCACACTAGGGAACAAAGTTTATTTTAATTTCTCACTTCAGGTTATGTATGCATAGTATATTCATATACTACACACAAATAAAACTCAAATGCTCTTAGCATTCTTAAGATATAGGTAATTACGATTTGACTATGAATTGCAAAAAACTGCGAATCGACACCACTTGGATTGGCAAACTGTATCGTACATTACATCCAGCGTTAACAAATTTATTGTATAAGAATGCGTACTATCTGTTCCGGCAACGCAGTGATCCATTCTAGAACTGCTTCATAATATCTAAACAATGTAGGCGAGTAAGTTTGACCTGAATTCTGATTAAATCACGGCTTCTTCAAACACGGCACGGCATAAGTGGGTTATAAACATATTGTTAAACGTTGTGATCAATTGGTTTTTAAAATCATCCACCTACTAGAATTGTACTGTTTTCTCAAGTAAATCACCGCTTTCCAAGTAGCCAAACGTTGTTACTGGACTATTCAGTCGTTACAGAAATTATGAAATCGCTAAGCGACTTTTTTTGATTGTCCAAGTAACTTCGTGTTTTTAAGAGACCCTGTCTTGTTAGTCAATACTGCCAGGTGTCTCAACCTTCAAATCATTTTGGTGGCAGAGCAGAGAGTCAATTTCCGACGCTACTCTAGCAGGTTAGGGACGAACAGACTAACATGCGTGCTTATTAGACCACTTCGGCTAGCGATGTTCACCTTATGCCACCAATATCTTGACAGAGAAGTATGGGATGATGTTTATCGTAATCGTGATCCACAGTTTTCATCGGTTTGTTCATGTTTTTCAAACAAGCTAGACGTTTGTTAAAGTCAGACATGGAACAAAATATTACGAAACAATGTTTGTGGGTGATTATCCATAATCAGCCATTATCAAGTGCCTCAATTCTCAAAGTCAGGTTTCTTCACTATGAACCATACAGAATGTGAGCCATGGGGAACACACGAGAGTATGTGGCGCGGTCAGCCGATCACATCACTTGGAAGGGTTTAAGGTTTGACATCGTGGACGTCAGCAAACAGTATTAAGGTTATAAATACCAGGCAAATTATGTTAATCCTTCACATACGCAAGAACCATTGAAAGTGACTAACCAACAGCCGTTTAAGACGCAGGTATTGTAGCTGATAATTCTACAAACTGTTTTCAATATCCAGGACCACCAGTCGGTAATGCGATATTGCACGTGGCACATTGGAAAGATCGATCAATTTAAACAGGTGTATAACGGTTTGGCTTGCGACATCGAGGCGAAACATTCCATGTTAAATTCTAAACGACCCAGATGAATCACTCTGTCTTTATGACAACCGAAATATCGCACCTGTTATTTTAGCCAGATGAACAAACACACCCAAATAATCACAAGCTTTGATAATGGTTTCAAACGTGGCCACTCATTTGCTACTGAATCATGTGCCATTAAGTCCGGCTAGCCGTTTGTACGAGACATGTGATAATTTCGAATAAGATAGTTTCTACAAAAGTAGACTTGTGCACATTGACTGTGATTAACAGCAAACAACCTTCAGAATTCATTGGTAACCCTAGCTATTGTATGTTGCACCCGGAATCACCAGTTCATCATCGTTTTTGTCCATCTTTCTTACCTAGACGTATGATGGCTTGTTACCTCGGGCCGTGGGATGAGTAAACCTCCTATCGGGCTCTTCACGTTTGCTGGTTGGACATCTAATGGTCCATCTCCATTAAGTAAAATCGACTGCTATTTGCCTATCCGATCAACCCTACTCCTTTATCCAGTGAGCTTTAGCAACGTCATATCGCCCTCCCTCAAACCTGATTTCTATTGGCAGCACGCTGTAGACTTACAAGTTACAGCATCCGTATTTTGGATCACAATCGTTCAGCTCTATGTAGGCCGTTCGTAGGGTTGCAAAGAGCTTGTACGATTTGCGCACAATCATCAGTAGCAGACTACCGAGACTTCAAACTCTGAAGTGTTCCTGAGAAGAAGTTAGAAATGGACCATAACAGATAGTGACGTAACTGTCCCTTCAGCTCACAACTTGCGCGACTCATCGGAAAAAAAATTGAGTGAAGGAAGTGAACTAGCCTCCACCATATAGTTGGCGGTAGCAGCTCGACAGTATTCCTCAGTGATACCATAATCCGCCACGTGCTGACACTAGTCACGCATTTGGCTGTTGCACGCTCCGAAATCCGGACATGGAAAACTGTCTCCCGCCATGACCGTTTTCCATGATGAGTACAACTAACGCTTCCATATATTTCGCGGTATGCTTAACCAGACAAGATTGTGGACATCGTTCAGCCAAACCATGTATTCGTCTACGCATCCATTTCCAGTTCGCAATAAAGTCTCGCAACTTTCTTACCAGGTCGGTTCGGATAACACAAAACACGTGGCTGAAACGAGTTGACTATCCTAAACAAACTTGCTTACTAGTCACCATTCATATACTCGAAGGCTTCGGGCTTCCCTTCCTGTGTGTGACCTTGCGCATCGAACGAAGCAGAACGAACACGTTGTAAGTGAAGTTGGCTGCGTATCCCCAGTCTGCCGACCTGGCCCTAAAATAGTCTCTCCAATATGTTGACCTATTATTTCAAACAAGTGGATGCAATCTGTGCACATGTTTCACTTTTTGTGATAATCCCGCCACGGTCCATCCATTTGGCTTGGTCGACTCACAATAACTGGAAATTATGTGCAGAATACAGCTGTACTTACGTCCAGGATTGTCTTTCAACTGGTACAAAAACAATTTTAGGTAGTGTAAACAAGACTGCCCTACTAAACTACGGATAGCTAACAGTACGGAAACTGGCAACATTGTGCGTAGAGTTGCACGACCCGGTATCGTCCGGAATCGATCCTTTTTACAACGATGGAGCAATAGAAAACCGTAGTCTCATTTTTCGTTTTTGCTAAAGCTTATCCATGATGTATACTTGCACTTGGAGAGGAGTCTGAACCAGTACTCTCAAGTTCCTGAGACAACTGGTGAGCGTCTACTTTAGAGACCACACATTAGTTATGAGGGAAGCATCCCTCAGTCACCATCACCAATCTGTCAGGCTTTCCGGTAATTATTCTTGGGCTTCGAGCATAGGCCCGCGATCAAAGATTCATCATTTGGATAACAGTCAAGTACACGAGTTATTCTGTTAAACATTAATAAGCTTTTCTGTTTCCAATTTTTAACCGGTTGAATTACGCCAGAAGTGCTTGCGAGCAACTAGATGCGGGTGCGGTTACTGAAGAAAAACTGATCAAGCTTACTTTTCGAAAAAATGTCTCATTGTTGAAATCAAGGTGTATACCACAATATGTTGTCGCAACAGGTTTCAACTCGAATGAATTTCGTGTTTAGCTTCTTGTTGAGAGTGTACCAGTGGAATGACTTACAAGTTTTCAAAATGTTCCAGCAGAATCAAGTTATACACAAGCGGATAAATGCAAGTAGTTTTCAGTTATCGTGCTATATGTCGAAGTTGACGATGCCGTAATATGCTTGCAGAATTCATTGAAAAAGAAACATTTGAAAGTAACATAAAATGTGGCAAAACTGAACACGATCTGCAGCTAGGCAAAAACGGACGTGTATTTCATCAAAACAGCTGCCCACTTCGAAAAATGTTTACAACCGCTTATCTGTTTTGCCAAGTCACTCAATTCGTGAGCCAAAATTTTTGATTTGTCAGCATTGTCATTCTATATGTCGGCTGCACATTAGATTTCTGCACTTCTCTTGAAACATCTTTACATCTTTCAAACAGAATAGCTGGTCAATCAAAACATTCATCTCACTGAATTGGGGTAGATAGCTGCCGCTTTAAGTTCAAAATGAATGAGACATTTCTAAATTGGTACTATGCTACTAACGACGTGCGAAAGATTCTACGCCGGCTTCCACGGCCTCGTAACTCCACGATACCATTATACACTGCTTTTGTTAACACTTGGCCTATAGTTTGCAGTGCGACCAACAATGAGAACCTTTTGCGTGATTGAAACATATTCTACTGTTGAACATCAAACAGATGGTTGTCGTTCATCGCGGCTGAACGTGGATTGACAGCCTCCATCATTTCTGTAACCAAAAAAATTAAGCACCATTACTAGCCAGTGACACATAAGCGTGATTGTTTTGAGGGACCTCAGTTTGTCTTACAACGGTGCGCCAATGACTAAGAAAGCCAGCTAAAAGTTTGTATTAACCAACCGGATTGTTTAAACAGCTTAATTTGCACTGTTTCGCTACTACGTTTAATTCTCCGACGTGCTCCTTTTCTAAACCAACTACTTGAGCTCGTCTTTGCCATCTCGCGCAGATAAATACTTTTATCAAGGCAATATAACACAGTGCTACGAAACGAGTTACGACATTACGTGTTCCGCTATGTCAATATGGATTGTGCAAGATGAGGTGGTTCACAATGACAGGGAACCTGATTTCGACAGATAAGATTCGTTAGTAGCCACAACATCCCTTACTTGATATGCTTGTCTCTCAAAATTAAACACCGTAGTAGCATCTCCCGAAGCTACAACATAAAATGAGCTGCTTGACTCGCACAGAACTCCATTTTAACTTTTGGTTACCTACAGTGCAAAACAATCAAACAAAGTCTGTTGTAATTGCATCATCGTTGTTTGAGTTCAAGCACAGACTTTTCTGCCCATATACAGTCAAGCCATTGTTTAACTCCTATTCTTCAAACAATTCTCTCACTTTCTCATTTGCGATCACAGTATTGCTACCCGTCTGAAATTGAGCCCATCCACTTATTTGTCTTCTTGTAAACAGACCAAATAATTCAGCTTCTATAGAGTTCCTATAAATTATTTGCACTCCACGAATACATGGGTATAGACTCTACAATATATTCATGAGTTGGATTCCAAGTTTTATTTAATTCCCGACGGTGCGTATTTAGATAGAATGATCCCTAATGTTTTTATCATCTATACAAGTACGACAAGTTGGACCGATCTCTTTTCGATTGTGTTCGGATAGTAAGAAAATGAAAATGGTTTACTTAATTAGGATTACCTTCAAAGTTAAAGTTCAACTGGAACGAACAGCCAATTTGAAACTTCTAATTTTTCATTTATCCATTCAGATTGTTTCCCAAATTCATCGGTATAGTTAACAACCTAGCAAACAACTAATTAATTCTTAGTATTCTTAATAGTCGTTGATAGCTGATAGACGGTGAAATGCACAGCTTTTTCGATCGCTGAAGTGACAGACTTTTAAAGAAATTTAGGATCTTACCAGTAATTCAAAAACCGCACTTCTGTCGAACTGTGTTGGCTACCAACAATTTTAGCTCAAGTTCAGTGAATTCTAGAGTTAAATTGCGACGTCAGTTTTATACTCTGTACAGATATTATATCTGGTTTATTCAATTTCTAATGTCTTGTTCTCTCATTCAATTATAGGTATTGCAGGCATAGGGAGTCTGACTGGAGCCAGTTTCCTGAAAGTTCAAAAAATATTTTTCGATTATCTACAGTTACTCAGTCTCCTATGAGAACAAAGTACCGATTACAAAAATGTGACTCAATTTGCAACCATGGTTACCAAACTAATTAGTTTCCGTTAATAGTTTTACAACCGAAGAAACCACAAATTTCGAGTTAGATTATTATCGAATGCAGTCCGTGTTAAATGACAACCGAAAATGTTAAAAAGCAGACAAATGATGGGAATTTACGTGAAACTTAATCTACTCCGTCTTGAGAACTGCTTCCTTTACCACATTTAGAAGAAAATTTGAGGTAAACATTAAAACGCTCTCATAAATAAAGTGGTAAATCAGAAACGTTTCCGAAATATTCACAAAATTACGATCTACTCCGAGATCGGAATAGAAGATACGGAAGCTTTTTATGGGCAAAAACCCCATCGATTTTATGGGAAATTCAGGAGGTATCATGTGACATCTCGTAATTTTAGAGTTTCGTTAATGAGATCACAAAAACGGTCTTGACTTGCTTTGATTTTTATGACAAGGACGATTGTGTACATGATTCTGAAAGAAAGTACCGTTTGGACAGCTACCCAACGAATGAATAAGTCTGTCCACTTTGTGTCCCCTTCCATGAAAAATACATTGACGGCACCGGTAAATGTTTTCATCTGCTGACAGTAAAGCAGGAAAAAGAGGGCGACGCGTAAGAATGACTTGTCAACTCCACTAATCGTCTGTTGGCTAAATGAGGTGCAATTTTGGGTACTCCAACTAGGATTCGTTTTAAAAATATCGGCATGAGGCCATCGATTATGTTAAGGAGATAAAGATGTGAACCTTAATTGGAAAGTTCGAAGGAGTATAACATAATCTGGACGCAGTTGTCAAGCTGTTCAGCGTTTACGATTTTGAAGACGAGTTCCAAAGTATGTACTGACTAGAAATTTATTAAGGCCAGTCACTTACTTCATTCAACAAGGTGGCTTTTACTTGCTTAACCACTATGTTTATCTGTCACAGTGTAATTCACCTATCCCAAATCGTAAATGCTACAACACCGTATGAGCCGTTAAATATGAGTCAGTAGTTGGTCATTAGGATGATATTTTTTCAAGATTGATGACTGGACAACATTGAGACATGATAGGCAAATAAATTAGATACGCTGGTTATTGGAGTCAAATTCAATTAGTTTCAATATTCGGAGCTCAGTTTATTCACTAAGGACGTTTTCGTGAAGAGGTTAAACAAATGACAAACAAGCAGAATGAAAAACTTACTACCACCTCACCGCAAGTAAATTTACGATGGTTTTACTCGTCCCGTAAGATAAAAAGTTTACGGATAATGCGGAGACCCAATGAAACTCATACATGGTAATCACATATCTCCGAGAAGGAAGTGGATAGACAATGTCAGTGTTTGGATATAATGTTGAAAAATTGCAAACACGATTTATCGATAGATCTGTTTGCTATGGCAAATTCAAACTAGTAAAGATAAAAAAATTCTTATAGCTTTATTCCCCTTGGAATCAAGTAGAATCTGATTAGTTGCTCAACATACAGAGCGAGAAGAACCTGATGCGTTAGTACTTAGGCGACGCGCTAAAGTACCTCGCTAATATACTTCATTGAACTTTATACCCCGAGCTTTTCGTAAGAAAACACATTAAGGCTATTGCAGAAATCTATCTACTTCCGGTTCAAGCTGACATAGCAGCTAATTAAAATTACCTTTCCTGGGGTTTATAATTCTAGAAACCCACCAGCTGGCTGTTCTAATCAACAAATCATCCAGAAAAGTCATTCCATTGTGAACTTTAGGTATCGAACATAGATATATTGTTCCTTCGCAAATACTTCAGATTACCGTTTGTTTGGAACATCCTTATTTTTAGACACAAGAAATATGTTCGTAATATCTATATATATGTTGTGTCATCTGTTTCGTAAAACCTGTGGTGTTGTAATTAGCATCAGGAATATACGTCCTACCACGGGGCCAAACAAGCTGTTCGTTGTGATCCTTAGTTTTCGTCATTGACTTTACCATTCCACCAGAAAACAGTTCAGAGAACTGTACGAAGTTGATACACCACTTATGCTGTGTTGAACTTAGACAGGAAAGACAGCGCATTACCAAATGTAAATAATTAACTGAGTGTTCGTTTTCTTGTTGCTGCACGGCGCAATATGACGAACATCTAATTGGTCAATTTGAAGTTGGGCAAAACCGACCGTGAAATTCCGTTCGAAGGCGAGCATCATAAAATATTACACGATTTCTCTTTCGCATCCTTGAGGCTGTAACCAATACGAATTGACGACCTGAGGTGAGCTGTGGCTATTTGCATAAACAGGATGTCAGCAAGTTACACATCAATCGGCCAAGTAGGTTACGGCTAAAGCCTCGCGACTGACTCAGAAGCTGTATTACACCAGATGAACCGGTTACAAAGTTGGGGTAGGGCATCAGTCATCATTTTTCTCAAAAGACGGTAGTAAACAAGTCATATGTGCATCAACTAGAAACCAAGACTATACTGAAATCAACAAGTAAGCAACCCGCAGAGGGTGCACATGAGCAAATAAATGGAGTCCATTCCATCAGTCAAACACGCCAGCCAGGAATTCATTCGATTCGGGTGTGTAAGACTTTCGAGTGTCATGAAGGCTGCTTGGTCACTTAGGCGATCAATCGCTTCAGCCATCAAAGAAAGCCAAGTTTTCGAACTGAAACAGATCAGCAAGTACCACAAAAATCGGGAACGCAAATTCCAGTCTGTATGACTCAGACAATACGTAACACTCCTATGTAGTTCCAAATCCTCGATATCTTTGACATACCTGTCACAATCGGTGTCAGGAGAGCAATCGACGGATACAGAGACACAACTCATATTGGCAGCACATACACGATGAATTCACAATTCTGTTCCTATTTCAATTTCAATCAATAATTTCGTCACCACAACGTTGGTCCTCTGTAACTGCGTGCGCAGAGTTTGTAATGCATTTTGTGTATGTAACTACTAACGAACTTCAAAGATTCAAACATTGTAGGAAATAATGCATTCGATTGTAAAACAGATCTGATGCCTACTTTCATGACAACCTCGAGAACAGCTTTGGGAGAGAGTTATAATGTGCACTAACGACTGTATTCATACCTACTTTAACTTTGTAATCTCCCTAGTTTGAGTGCGAATACCTGACCTATAACCTACTCGTTTTAAATCAACATAATCACTCACGTCCTGTCAATCCTAAATAATTCTAACTTACTGATGAGTAGTAGGGGATTTGGTTAATTTCAAGTTGAACATCACCCACAATTGATCGCAGCTGTCGCATTCCCATAGACTATCCAGTCGGCCCCTTTCGAAAGGGGCCGACTGGAAAGTCTATGGGAATGCGACAGCTGCGATCAATTGTGGGTGATGTTCAACTTGAAATTAACCAAATCCCCTACTACTCATCAACAATCAAAATACCGCTCGACAAGTCAATGATTTCTGTGATTTCAACTTGGAGAGAAGTCCTAGTCGAGGGGTCATCGATTGGAGTTAACAGACAGTAACTGTGTCTCCTCTCGAGGCGATCGGGCAACCTGATCATTACTCACAAGCGAAAGTGGTTGAGCGTTCACATATGATAATTCGGTCGTGCCTAATGTGAGGTCAATGGCGCAGTGGTAAACACGGTTGCCTCATGAAAGAATGGCCGGAGTTCTAGTCCCGGCAGTGGCAAGGATATGCTACTGACGAGCTCAAATGAGAGCGAAACTCGAGTCTAGTGCTTCTTTTCGAAAGGGGCCGACTGGAAAGTCTATGGGAATGCGACAGCTGCGATCAATTGTGGGTGATGTTCAACTTGAAATTCTAACTTAGTTGCTGGCTGATTGGCAAATTACAAACGGATTTTAAGCATGCTTCAACAGTGATCGCCGTGGTGAGATTGAAATCTGCCAGAGGTCAATTTTGTTGGGGGAAATCAAGCGTACCTAAGGAACTTAACTTCCGGTGTCCTCGCCGGCACAACAGGACGAAAACCGGATAACAATGTCCAGAGTCTGCGTTTTACTATCAAAACTGTACAGAATCGGACAGGACTCATAACCAATAGCAACTTCAGAGATTCACGAGATTGTAACCAAATTACGAAATAAACTTCCGAGAGTATCTTCGATAAACACCTAGTAGAAAGTCACTGGACGATCCAACACCCAATCGCTTTCGCATATAACACAATCTTCGGAATATGTCCACAATTTCCAGTGATACAAAATATAACGCTCTAAACCATCTACAGGTTTCTTGTTCTTGTTCAAACTAACACCAAAGCAATCGGTAGACAAACTAAAACAAATGCGACCTGCAAGTCTATAGGATGTATAGCAAAACGTATATCCTTTTCAGTACAACAATTAACAAAAGTATGATATCTGCGATACAAGAATCAGTAGGCATAGAGTAGTCAACGGTACGCAAGCTTCTTAAGTCAATTAAGGTACACGATCTTCATTTGACGATGTAAAACATGTACTGTAATCTTTTAACAGACGAAACAGTTCCCGGTCGACAGCCAAGTAGTGCTAGAACAGAATCAACACAGGAAAGCTGTTGAACAGCGTCCACCGTAGCATACCAAGGAAGTCAGGTATACGCGAACCCATTTAGCTCCTCAATCATCTACATAAATCTTATCACCTCTCTTCTGAACTGGGTTAGTTTGACGCCACAAAATATGGTAAAATCAATAAGTGTCAATCATAGTAAGCACACAGTAATACAAACTTTCCATGTCAGCAACAGTTTTATTCTTAACGATCAGCAGACAAATTTATGAAAACAAAATGAAATTCGTTTCTATACATAAGACTATGTGTATCAGTAAATGTATGTAATCTCTTTCAAACACCAGTTCGTTCAGCCAAGTTATGTAGACATCACAAATAAACTCTATCAGCGAGATGTAATTGGATTGTTTTTTGTCTTTTCAAACTGAAACACCTGTAAAAGTCAGTTTATTGGCGCCAGAAAGAGAGAGAAAATAAGAAAAAAAACAAATCTCTGTTAGTGCTGGTTGATACTATTCTATTGACTGAGGAAATAAGGTTTGCACTGAACAAAAAGGAATCAGTAGGCCTTGTCGTTTTGATAACGTTTACCAAACTCGAGTTTACGAATATGAATGTTTAAACATAACCGAGAGAAGCTTAGCAAACTCCGACAGATGAGTGCAAGGTAACGGAGGGGGTGAGAATTAGAAAAGGCAAGACAAGAGCTACTAGCTTGAGCGCAATAAGAGTAAATAGTAGCAGACGAAGTAAGATACACGATGAAGTCCAACGTTCGCTTGAACAACGCGGTGGATCATATTTGAGTTCATACTACGTCTTTTTCCTAGACAGAATAGACACCAACACCTGATCGGTTTTATTCGTGCTTGTAGCTCTCAGTTCAAAGGGCAGTCACGTTACAACCAGTATCGTTTGGGTTATCAGCCGTAGATCACAATCAGTAGGACAGCAGTCCAAATAAGATGACGGACAACCTGGAGTAGACTGTATAAATCCACATTAAATACGTGGTCACACGTGATACGTACATCCTATAAACTCATTGCCTTTGCTTACGCTGTCACAATCGACGAGCTCAGAACAATAACCGCAGTCAGGTACTCATTTCGTTGGCACCCACAAAAGCCTCACCAAAGCAGCTTACAACAGAAAACTGTACTATCCGTCTACAGTTCGCAGATGAATACAGATGTTCGGCGCAATTACAATGGTCAATGCATCCATGGAGCCCTGCACATGGTACACTAGTATGAGTGGCTGGTCATCCATTTAGACCTACAGCTTGCAGCACTTGGGTTTCATCTGGTCCACGTAAACCAGCTGATTATAATCAGTATGAAATGAAATTCAGGCACACACTGAACATCAATACCTGGGGTATAGTAGCTAATGTCGGTCAACCAATTTGTTTTGTGGACCTCAACTTCCTACAGGTAACATTTCCACATCCACAGCAAATTAGTGATAATTGGCCTACTCAGTGTCGGATAAACGAATATAAAATAGTCCTCTCTGTAACTTCTACTATAACAAAGACCACGCTCGTGGAAGAACTTCTGTCAACATCAAAAGAAGCTCATACATCATACGGTTAATACCACCCCTGTAAACAGATCGTCGGATAAGTCTAAGCAGAGTGACGTAACCATTGGTTTGTGGTTTAGTGACATATGTCTGAAATTGCACTGCTCACACTTAACGGTACGTGGCAGGACTCCAATGCGACTACCGAAGCGATATCAGCAGTAATGTGGACAAAGTACCCATCAATAGGGATATCCTTGGAGAGTGTAGTGATGTTCAATTCAATCTCCTTGATCCAAAAATAAGAAATTTAGTACTGATGATGTCTGTAACCCATTTGGTGCGGTCCCATCGGTCGAGTAGTCACGCTAATATACCCTTAATCGGCTTAGTTATGAGACATAAATTAGGGGTTATAGTACCAACGTCTCAGCAACCATGTCATCATCACCATTGACAGCAATACATCAGTGGTTCACACTGACGCTTAACTGTCACACAACCACGAAGAATAAAAAGCAAACCATGTATAGGAAGAGAGAAGACAGAGTAAAAGAAAGGAAAGAGCAGGGTACCTAATTAAAAAAACATCCAACATCAAGGTGCCTACACCTTGCAAAAAAAACAACCGAGCTGTAGGTGAAAGTAAGGCGTCATGTCAGTGAAACCTTGGAAATCTCGTACTCTCCGTTTAACTTCCACCGGCGAAATCGTCGTCCTAATGAATCCATCCGGGCTCCGTCGGACTACACTGCACGCAGACGATTATAAAGACATAAGTGCCACAGGCTAGCTGTGCGCCTTTTTTGCGGTAAGCCTTTCATGTGTGCGTTCCTCGAGCAACGTCGTGCACCAGAAGAGGCGCTTCAAATTATCATACTGGGGTCTACTTACTGTCGATCACGTGGGAAGAACAACAAGCATTTCGGTTGTTATTCATCTATTCTAGTGGCTGGTGTTCTGAAAAGAGCAAACAGTAGAACAAGCATTTTGACCTACACAACCTATTCTTCAGCCGATTACATACATCAATGCTAAACATTATAAGAGAAATGGGTCTTTTTTACCAGTGAAAAATAAACGGTAGTAGGAACATTGGAACAAATAAACGATCGAGATTCACACCAGCTGGACTAAACAGCAGTGAGACACAATCGTTAAATATCCTCTGCATAACAGTTCTCCTGAGGATTAAATAGAACAATGACATCAAAATTGAAAGCAAGAGATTACACAACTATCGCGATCAATACGATGCAATAAAAGGAACAGTTTTGAAGGCTATAAAGAAGAACTTGCTGATTACTCGAAGTCTATCTACAGAGAAACCATTCTAAACTGTTGGAAAGTTGGACACTGGGATGCCAGGGATACCGGCTAGGAGACATGGCATCACGCTATGATTGATCGGGCAAGTAGAGTTCTAACCCATACACAACTTACTTTCCCGAAACATGTGACCTTTTAACTACACACACACATAAAACTATAGCCTTTATGCACAACATTCATTTGTGCAGATTGTTATCGGTCGAAATCCGACACATAAATTGTGTCTCCATAGGCAGCAATCACACTGCACTCAACCCCTCCCAGCTATTTAAATTCCAACCCCAACCGACCTCCGAGCTTTGCGTGTAAGCCAAGTCAACGCGTGTGATACAGATTACAGAGCTCGATTAAAAGGCTGACGACTGTGCAGGCGACAAATTGGAATCTGCGATAATTATGACACGTTCCGCGCACACGGTTTTAGAAACTGGCAGTGAACAGTTTGATAAGAAGATGAATAATTTTTTCATCTTCCTGAAATACATTTCGGTGTCAACAACAGCGCGCCTGTAACTTGCAGCCGAAGTTTGTCGAATTCTTAAGCCGTGATGGTAAATGACGGTCAGTACCCGTTTAACGAGAATGAAAGCGTCAGACGTTACACTTACTCTGATGCGGTTTTAACAACGCAAGTGAAATTATGCTCCAACTTACCTCTTAGAAAGTTAGACAGCAGACGGCAGATTTCGGCAAACTGCATGAACAGTATCTTTGCAAACCCGATCTTGAAGACGTTGATCCAGGTGAAAAAAATCAGAATGTCAACGAAGTGATGTAAGTTTTTTCAATCGGTATAATACTGGACGCTACATTTGCGTAAGAACCTACTCAGTAGTTGTTAGTGCCATAGAAAAAGAGTGCATGTGAAGTTAAACTAGCGGGGACCTCAACAGACCATCCTGGTGGCTCCCGTCTTAACGTATGGTTCTCCTCAAAAAATTTCAACTTTCTACTGTTTGATTCCATCGAGGAAGGACGATCACCAAATTTGGGAAAAAAATTATTGACAGTTCGATCAACAGCAACTATGAATATCAATTTCAAAACACAGCCAGTAATTCAGTCCTGCAATCCAGGAAGGATTAAAAGAAATTTATAGTGCCAAAAAATGACAAGGAGAGAGAGAATTGGATGTGAGAAACCCAATTTAGATGATCGAAGCTTGAGAATATGAATAAATACGGTGAATGAGGTTGAATAAAATATTGGTAGAAACGTGGCCGAATGCTGCAAAATGATGAGAAATGAACATTTAAACGGAGTATACATTTCGTATGAAGGAAACAATGAACTGATTTGAACTGGGCTTATAGAAACGTAGTAATGC
Organism: Paragonimus kellicotti; assembly: GCA_014220965.1. Classification (NCBI taxonomy): domain Eukaryota; kingdom Metazoa; phylum Platyhelminthes; class Trematoda; order Plagiorchiida; family Troglotrematidae; genus Paragonimus; species Paragonimus kellicotti. The sequence continues at coordinate 37,091 of LOND01000660.1, read as the reverse complement.
GGTTGTGAACCGAGTCAATTCAAGTGGAATTCATTTTAGTGCCCATTGCTGTTCAGCGTAAATCCATTTTTTCTACGTAAGTAAGGCAGAAATTGCAAGGACGACCGCGCCAACTGCAAACATGCTATCAGATGTGATGTTCTTGAAATTGTGAGAAAGTTAGTTAAATGAACAATTTCAAAAAGCAGAATGTTTTGGTAAGATTTCGCAAACACTCCAGAACTATTCTTTCCACCAATGACTAACAGTGGTCATCAACTGCTGGACTCGGATCATGCTAATGTGAGTGCCCGTTTTCTTTTTTAATTTACCCAGGGGTCATACACTCGTAAGTGCAAGATAAGTAACTTGCGTTCGAATGAGTGCTCACGGTCTTTGCGCAAGCTTTCAGTCAACTTGCGTTCAGTTTCTGGACAAGATGGAATCGAGTGATTCTTGTTCGTGATGCTCATCGACGTGACGAAAATCCAGCCCTGTCGCAAGTGAACGGTTTCTCCAGAAGATCTGTTCATAAGCAGGTTTCCATAGCTGCTACGATTTGTCCCCAGTTTGGTGGGTTCTCGTGACTGACTTGTACCGGGCAATCTGTTCACCAGCTCTTACCGGTAAGCATTCTTCATGCTCTTCTCATTCGAACGCAAGTTACTTATCTTGCACTTACGAGTGTATGACCCCTGGGTAAATTAAAAAAGAAAACGGGTACTCACATTAGCATG